>JAVKOQ010000134.1:10000-137500 GCA_031835245.1 Balamuthia mandrillaris | reverse complement strand
ATGGGGATGGTCACGCGATACTTTAAATGCCAAGTTGCAAGATCGGGCTGTTCGGGCTGGTTATCCTGAAGGATTGTTTTCCTTTCACTCCTTGCGTGCTGGCTTCCTTTGCACTGCCTTGATTTTGGAGGGACTGCAGGAAGGTCACAGTCAGAACAATGTACTGGATACTACTGCCCTTATCGCAGGTTGGGTACCTCGTGGTAGATCCCAGCAAGTCTACGTCAAGGATACATTAAAACGTGCTATTGTGGCCAATCGCTTGGTCAGCAATGTTACTACTCATCCTCATTCTTCTTCTTCTTCTTCTTCTTCTTCTTTGTCATCTTCATCCTCTGTTGCAACTACCACTGCTGATTATCATCCTCCTTGACATTGCGGTTTGTTACTGCTCATCTGATTTTTGTTTTTTCTTTTGTTTTTTCTTTGGCTGGGCTAGCTGCCTGACCAGCAGTAATAAACCACCACCACCACCACCACCACCACCACCACCACCACCACCACCATTACCACTTGATGGACTGACTTGCTCTCTTTTTGGTTCTTTTCATCCTCACTCCCTTGCATGCATACAGTTATTGCTCCAGAGCTAGTTACCAAAGAAGCATTTCACAATCTATCCCCAGATGCTTTGCAACAATCCAACTGGTCTGCAGATACCAACTATCAGAGTTTTATTCATGCTGTTCGCCAACGGTTTGTTTGTTTGTGTTTGTTTGTTTGTTTTGTTTGCATAATATCCACCACCATCATCACTATCTATCTATCTATCTATCTATCTATCTATCTATCTATCTATTTATCTATCCAGTCAGTTTTTAGCTTGTTTGTTTGCTTGCTTGCATTCAAAAATGCACCCTTAGACCTAGCGCTCAGCTAGAACGCACAGGTTTATTGTGACAGCAGCAACATTCATAGTCTAAACAATAATTGTTATAATTGGTCTTAGTTCATTTGTTCTTCTTTTGACATTCACTCACACTTTGTTTTTTGTCTCTTTTCCCTTTTTCTTTCTTTTCCTCTTTCTTTCTCTCACTTTCTCTTTCTTTCTTCTTCTTCTTTTACACTGCTTCTTTAGGTGGTTCATGAAACGAACAGATTTGCCAACCAAAGATCAACAAATACGATTTTATCGCTCCTTGTGGCTTGAATGTTGTACCGCTTGGGTAGAAAATCATCCAGATGAGTTTGACAAGGATGTGCTAGCTGAAGCTGCAGCCACCTATGAGGCCAAAAACAAATCTCCTCTTCGTTGGCCCAATATTCATCGCCAGCTGTGCCGTCAACACATCTCTGGCATTCTGCAAAGCTTTTTCAGTGGCTTGAATGAGCTGGTGGATGAGTTTGTAGCTCCTGTACTTCCCAAGTTGGTCAACGGATCACCCATTCACAAAGCATTCCTCACCCCTCGTCAAGAGCAATCATCCTCCTCCCTTGCTTCTCTTGATGCTGATGATGATGACAAGAGTCCTGACTCAAAAAAACAAACACCACGATGACAACGACTTCGCAGAGCGCTTCAGCGACAACAATTGTTATCCAATCGACTCAAATATCGGAAGAATGGCCATCGGCAACGGATCGCTTGGCAGGCACCAGAAATCCGTAGACTTGTCACTTGGCGCTTGCGTGATGGATGGTCTTGGTTGGAGATTGCCAAACACTTGCCTACCCAACGTCGAACCAACAATGATTGCTATGATAAATGGCGCAATCTCCTCACAGAATTCTCCAACAATCTCGATGCTTTGAAGGCCAAATACTTGGTGGCCCATGATGAGGACTTTGACAAATCGGATGATGATGATGATAATGACAACACTTCCTCCCCATCATCATCTCCTACTTTTACTACCACTACAGTTATATCCATCTTGGATGAAGAGGAAGAGACAGAGGAGAATGATGATGAAGATGATGATGATATTATGATTATATCTTGTTAGATTATATAGGTATTTCTATACGAAAATTGAAAAAATTGCTACTTTGACCCACTTTATCCGTTAGACTTATAGACTTAGAGTTTTATAGAATGGACCATGGGGAGTTGAATGCCGTAGGTTCTGAGTACCCGCCCCTAACCCTAACTGGTGTTACCCTCCCGGACAAATTCAGCCCCAACCAGCTGAAGCTCGTTGCCCCCCCAGAGGACTTGACTACTAATGAACTCCCGCCAGATGAGTATGAAATAGATGAAATCCTTGATCACAAAGGCCCAGCCAATAAGCGTGAATACTTTGTTCACTGGAAAGGCTACCCACATTCTAACAACCAATGGATCCCTGCTAAAGATGTTCATGCTCCCAAACTCGTCAAACGTTATTGGGATCTCCTCAAACAATCTTCTTCACCTTCCACTTCTTCTTTTAAGGGAGAGTATGTTGGTAAAATCACCAACACTTATCTCAAGACTCCTCATGTTGGATCCGTCCCGGACCCTCAGCTCTCCTTTCTTTTGTATCCCCCATCCTTCCTTTCTCCCTTTTCCCCTTTCTCTCGGTGTACTTTGAAGCAACGTCGGAGATTCACTCTCGTTGTCCTTCCTCTATTCTCTTGAATACACTCCTTGTCTCGTCACCGACTCTTTCCTTCCTAAGGTTGGATTCAACCAACACGAGTCTCTGCTCTACTCGAGTCACTCTTCAACTCCCTCGTATAGCGCGCTCCTTGGCTTACTGCTAAGGTCACTTCGCTATTCGTTGCGTTTTCGGCGCTTATTTCAAGCCCTTCCTTACTCAGAACTTATCTGAGACACACTGTGGACTCAGCTACCGTGATATCAACCTGGTGTATTATATCAACCTTTGCTTTTGTTAAAGGAGTTATATTTTATTGTTGGTAAGCCTCTCTACAATGTCTAACTTTCCTTCTTCCAGTATACCCACCAAGAAGGAAGACGGTTCGTCAAGCTTTGGTGACATTGATGTTAACGAAAACAGTTCCGAAGCTGCTCTTGCCCACCTGCTCAAGAGGAAAGCTGAGTTATCTCTAGCAATTGCACAAGCAGCATTATCATGGGACTCCAGTGGCGAAGAAGAGGATAAAAAACGTTTCGATGACTTATGCCGTCAGAAGAGCGAACTGATGGAGATGATCAATCAACTGACTGCGATTTGCAAAGAAGAAAACGAGCCACCGTTCCAACTGCGCTTGAACCTGCCTTCGCAACTTCTGGTTAACACTCCGTCAACTCCTTACGTTTCTCCCAAGGGCACTACCTCCGCAGGTGCTGCCGTGCCCAAGGTGGTGAAACCTCTGCCCGCTGCGTTCTCCTCCAAGCGTTTCTCGCTTTGCTCTGCCATGGAAACTTGCGAGGCTGGCTCCTTGTCTGAGAGTGGTTACGCTGAACCCTCAGACAAGACAAGAAGCAAGGAAAAATATCCAAAGCTTCCCCAAAATCTTCCAACCTTTGATCCAAAGACCAAAGGAAAAGATAATCCTCTTATCTTTTCAGAGCGCCTACACTTCGCCCTTAGCAGCACGTCTTACCCAGAAAACCTCTGGCATTATGCCTTGATTGCTCAGATCAAGGATCCATTGGCTCAGCACTGGGCCATCCAGAACCTTCGTCACCCGGAATGGCCTTGGGATAGGCTCATAGCCACCTTCCACGACCACTTTGGCAGCAGAAACCTGCAGAACGTGCTGCATACAGAGTTCTGTCACTTCTCCTTCAAAACCGGAGAGTCTGTTCGAGAATTCTCAGAGCGCTTCCAAGAGCTCATCGACCAGATGACCTGTCTGCCTCAACTTGAAGATATTCTTGCTGTTCTCAGGAACGCCCTTCCTGAAGAACTTGTCTTGGGATTTATTTCTTCTTGCATCGCCAACCCCCCTACTTCTCTGGCCAATGCCATCAGCATCACCTTGGAACACAAATCCACCTTGGAAGCCCAAAGCAAGAGAAAGCCCTCGAGACTTTCCCCTCCAAGCAGCTTGAACCACAACAAGGGGACCAAGAACAGCAAACCTTGGTGCTCTTTTCACCGTACGCATGGTCATTCGGACAAGGACTGTCAAGTCCTCTCCAAGAAAAAGAGGGATAGATCCTCCTCCTCTTCCTCTTCTTCTACACCTGCTATCTCTTCTGGTGCTCCTCAAAGACCAGCTGGCATCTGCTACAAGTGCAGTAAGGTGGGACATATGGCAAATCATTGTCCTACTCATGGCACTTCTGCTAAGCCTCCAGCTTCTTCACTCAACAGCATGCAGTCCCCTGCGACTGGTGTTTTTCCAACTCCTCCTTCTGGCAGTGCAGCCTTCCCTTCTCCTTCTCCGGCTACTCCTTCTTTAAACAACATAGAAGAGAATCCCTTTCAGGAGTTTGAGCAAGCTGCAGCAGAGCTGTTCATGCTTGGTCTTGATGATCACGAAGCTCCTGCCTCTGATAACCCCTCTCTTGCTCCTGTTTCTGCTCCTATTATGGTTTCAGCAACCTTGAACAAGCAAAGAGTTATGGCCCTGCTCGACACCGGCGCCTCCTCTTCCTTTGTGGATCCTTCCCTTGTGGAACAGTTTCACCTCAAAACGACCCACACTCAACAGGATGTGGTTCTGGGAGATGATTCCTCTGCCTCTGTGTCTGCCGTTGCCTCCCACATTCGTGTGACGTGTGGTACTTGGAAGTTCTTCCACAACTTCCTCGTTCTCAAGCTCTCTGGTTCTACTCAAGTGATCTTTGGCTGAGACATCCTTGATAGGATAGGCATTGGTCTGTTTGGAATTCCGGTCCGCTTTCCTGGCCCTAAGCCTTCAGTGCCAGATGATAAGAACGTCGCTTCTTCTGATAGGTACGTAGAGTCTCCTTTGCCTCCAGAACTTCAAAAGGCCATTGTAGACTGCATCAAGGACCTTCTTGAAGAGAACAGCTGTATTCCTCAAGGTCCTTCCTGTCCGCTTCCAGAAGGGACAATCCGTTTGGATACCGGAAATCACCCTCCGATATTCAAACATCAATATCCTATACCAGAAGTCTGGCATTCCTCCATCAATGAGCAGCTCTAAGAGTGGTACCGCCACAAGGTTATTGTGGATGCTCCCATGGACTCGCCATGGAATTCGCCCATTCTTTGCGTCCCTAAGAAGGATGCTAATGGCAATTGGACTTCAGCCCGTACCTGCATTGATCCACGAGCTATCAACTCTATCATTGTGGATATCCACTTCCATATTCCTGGTATCCTTGCTGTCGTAGAGTACGTCCTTGGCTTCCGTATCGCCAGCTCGCTAGATTTAGTGTGGAGCTTCATGCAGCTTCTAATCTTTGCGCCTCACCAGATCAAGCTCACCTTCACCTGGCGAGGGCGCCGCTACTGCTTTCATGGAGCTCCCTTTGGGGTGAAGATCATTCCGGCTGCTATGCAGCATCTCCTTGCCGCCATGCTTAAGGACCTTGCTGACTGTGCCGCACACTATATTGACAATTGCCTCATCTTTTCCCACTCTGCCTCTATTGATGAGCATGTTGAAAAGCTTCGCTTGGTTCTATGTGCTATCAACAACGCTAGTCTCCGTCTCTGTATTGAGAAGTGTCATTTTGGCTTCTCACGGCTCCGTCTGGTTGGATACATTGTCTCCAGTGAGGGCTATGCTCCTGATCTGGATAAGCTTTCCGCCTTCAACAGCCTTCCCGTACCTACTACCGGCAAGCAACTTCAGTCTTATCTGGGCTTCGTCAACTTCTTGCGCAGCTTTGTGCCTTTATATTCTCACCTAACAGCTCCATTGGATGCCCTCCACAACGTTCCAGATGTGCGACCCTTTTGGAACAAGAACTGCGATGAAGCTATCAGTGCCCTTCGCTGTATCCTCAGCTCTCTTCCGGTTCTGAGCAAGCTGGACCCCAGTCTTCCCTTCCTTGTTGGTACCGATGCTTCCCAATATGGCGTTGGTGCTGTGCTCTATCAAGAGTCTGCTGATGGTATTTGTCGTTATATTGCCTTTGCTAGCCGTGCCCTCAACTCTGCTCAACGCAACTATCCTGCCACGAAACGTGAGCTTCTTGCTGTGGTCTTTGCCCTCCACCAGTTCCGCTGTTGGCTGTGAGGTCGCCGCTTTACCTTGTTCACAGACCACAAGGCCTTGTCATATCTCTTTACGGCCAAGCATTCTTCTTTCATGCTTAATCATTGGGCTTTCTTGCTGCTCCAGTTTGACTTCGACATCGTCCACCAGCCTGGCGTTCAGATGGTCTTGGAAGATGCGCTTTCCTGCCTCTACCCGCCCAACTTTTGGGAGGAAGATGGTCTGGCTCCGCCAGTAGTTCCAAACGAAGTCAAAACCTTGGCTCTGGTAAAGAAGCAATGCAGCATTCCAAGAGTTCCTTCCTTGTCCGTGCTTAATGCCTCTCAGCACCCTCCAGTTGCTCTGTCAAGAGAACTCGTCCGTTACATCAAGCTGTTTTTGGACAAAACGGCCCCTTCTTCTGTGGAAGAGCAACAGGAGTTACTCTCCCGCCTCCATCTCGCTGGCCATGAAGGTGCTGCCAATCTGTTCAACAAGGTCTGGAACGAAGGTTTCTTCTGGCCTTCCCTTTGGGCTGATTGCTTCGCTACTACCCGTTTGTGTGATGCCTGCCTTCGTTTCAACGTTGCCAAGCATGGTTTTCATCCTCTGAAAACCATCTCCGCCACTTTTCCCTTCGAACATGTTGCCTTGGACCTGTTTGGCCCGCTCGCCACCAATGAATCTGGTTTCTGTTATGTTTTGGTGGTCACCAACATTGCCACCAGGTTTACCCTTCTCCACCCTTTGGTTAACAGGACAGCGGCTGCTACCACCAGTGCCTTCTATGGGGTCATATGCGATTTTGGCTTTCCCAAGATTGTACAGTCAGACAACAGCTCCGAGTTCGTCAATGAGACCATGGCTACTATCAAGGCTATTTCTGGCTTCGACCACAGATTTATTGCTGCCTATCACCCGCGAGCCAATGGTGCTGCTGAGGCCCATGTCAAGCTTGCCAAGTCCGCCCTAATGAAGCTGGTCTCTTCCGATTGGAGTCACTGGTCTACCTTCCTTCCAGCTGCGCAATTTGCAATCAATCAAAGGCTGACCTCCAGGCATAAATCGACTCCCTTTGAGCTCTTTCTTGGACTCCCTGTCAACCTTCCAAGTGATTTTTCCAACGTGGAATCCAATCCCCTTCCTGAGGCTGACCGCCTTGCACAAATTGCCAAGTTGCATTCTGTTGTCTGGCCTGTTGCTTCTGATGCTACCGACCTCTACAACCAGATTGTGTCTATGACGCATGACTCTTCTGTTTCCTTGGTTGAATTCAAGCCAGGCGACACCGTTATGCTTCATCATTCTGTCACCACCTCCAAGATGGATCCAAAGTATCTCGGCCCCTTCTCTGTCAAACGCAGAACCAAGAGTGGTGCATATATACTAGTGGATGTTACTGGCAATGAGTTGGAAGATCGTATTCCTCCTTCTCTTCTTAAGCTAGTTCCCCTCTCCCTTCTGGTTCCTTGATACCCCTATCCTCTACTCCAGTTCTTCCTGATAAGACCGATTTGGAATCTCAAGCCGACCTTGATGCTTCTGATGATGTTAATTCCGAGTCTGATGATGATAACGATGATGATTACTCCAAGTCCTACGAAGTTAGCAAGGTGCTAGACCACCGTGGACCTGCCAACCACCGAGAATACAAGGTCAGATGGAAAGGCTACTCTCCTAAGTACGACCTCTGGATTCCAGTCAAGAACTTTGATGATCTTCGACCTGTCAACGCCTACTGGAAGAAGCTTCGTTTGAAAAGGGGGTGATGTTGGAAAACTCCAACATAATAGCCCTTCTTCTCTTCCTGTCGACCTCTCCCTCATGCCTGTCGACCTGAGGAAACCTCTCGATGTCCAACTTCTCCTTTCTTGAACTTCTCCTTTCTTGTTGTTTTCTCTCTCTGCCCTTTTATGCTGATATTCTCTGTTCTTCTTTTTTGGATAATTGTTCTAGCTTAAATACTGCCTCTCCTTGCTTCTTCTTCTTTTTCCTCTCGGGACAACTTACAACAAAACACAAGATACTTTACTATCACTTGTACTCTTCACTTTTAGTAAATTAAGTTCAGGTCTCGTACTTACTTTGTCTCCGCCATCATTCCCGTTCTTATTTTACAACAGTTTTAGCAACCTCAACAACAACAACAACAACAACAACAAACAGAAGATAATATATCTATTCCTGCTGTCTTTGACAAACCACCGCTACTAAACAACAACAACAGCAACAACGACAACAACGACAACAACAACAACAACAACAACATAACAACAACAACAACAACAACAACAACAACAACAACAACAACAACAACAACAACAACAACAACAACAACAACAACAACAACAACAACAACAACAACAACAACAACAACAACAACAACAAAGAGGCAGCAATAGCAACAGCAGCAGCAGCAATAGAAGAGGATGATGAAGTAACGATTGTCTCAATATCATCATCCTCATCCTCATCAACAACATCTTTCAATCATCACTTTGCTCCCTATCAGGCTCTCAACACTCAGTCATTCGTTTGCAAGCAGTTTTTGGATCATTATTTGTTAAAAACACCACCACCAGCAACTGTTGTTGCTTCTGCTCCTGTTATTGTTGTTGATAATCCTGCAGAGCTTTTTTCACCTCCTCCGTTTTCTGCATCACCCTTTTCATCCACTACTACCACCATCACCGCCACTTCATCATTTACTCAATCGACAACAACAACAACAACAACAACAACAACAACAACAACAACAACAACAACAACAACAAAACACAACAACAACAACAACAACAACAACAACAACAACAACAACAACAACAACAACAACAACAACAACAACAACAACAACAACAACAACAACAACAACAACAACAACAACAACAACAACAACAACAACAACAACAACAACAACAACAACAATCTTGAAAGGATGACCTCTTCTTCTTCTTCTTCTTCTTCTTCTTCTTCTTCTTCTTCTTCTTCTTCTTTTTCTTCTTCTTCTTCTTCTTGTTCCCCTTCTTCTCCTCCTCCTTCTTCTTCTTCTCTCCCTTTTTCTCCTCCTTCTTCTTCTTCTTCTTCTTCTTCTTCTTCTTCAAATTCAGAGTCCTTTGTCTTTGAGAACAATGATGGTGATGTTATGGATAGCAGCAGTGATAGTAATTTATCAGCATCATCATCATCCTCATTAAGAGGAAGAAGAGGAGGAGTAGAAACAGAGGAAGATGCAACAAGCAAAACAACAACCCCACCAACATTGATAGATTTGTTGTTGTTGACTGAAGACGAAGAAGAAGATGAAGAAGAACACAAAGAAGAAAAACAAGGAAAAAAGAGAAAAATAGAGAAACAACAAAATAGAGCTAGAACAAATGATGATAATGATGACGATACTACACATGGCAGCAGTAGTAGTAATGGTGGTGGTGATGGTGGTGGTGGTGGTGGTTTATTGACGCTAGTCAGGCAGCCAGCCCAGCTAAAGAAAAAACAAAAGAAAAAACAAAAATCAGATGAGCAGTAACGACAACGACTTCGCAGAGCGCTTCAGCGACAACAATTGTTATCCAGTCGACTCAAATATCGAAAGAATGGCCATCAGCAACGGATCGCTTGGCAGGCACCAGAAATCCGTAGACTTGTCACTTGGCGCTTGCGTGATGAATGGTCTTGGTTGGAGATTGCCAAACACTTGCCTACCCAACGTCGAACCAACAATGATTGCTATGATAAATGGCGCAATCTCCTCACAGTATTCTCCAACAATCTGGACGCTTTGAAGGCCAAATACTTGGTGGCCCACAATGAGGACTTTGACAAGTCAGATGATGATGATAATGACAACACTTCCTCCCCATCATCATCTCCTACTTTTACTACCACTACAGTTATATCCATCTTGGATGAAGAGGAAGAGACAGAGGAGAATGATGATGATGATGATGATGATGATGATGATATTATGATTATATCTTGTTAGATTATAGGTATTCCTATACGAAAATTGAAAAAATTGCTACTTTGACCCACTTTATCCGTTAGACTTATAGACTTAGAGTTTTATAGAATGGACCATGGGGAGTTGAATGCCATAGGTTCTGAGTACCCGCACCTAACCCTAGGTTTATGTGATTCAGGAGCTGAGGCAAGCATCATCTTTTACGCTGATGGGTTTGTTATCACTTTGTTTGTCCTCTGCCTCGGTTGGGGTGAAGATGCTGGTCAGTTATCTTTGTTTTATGACTGAACACTGAAATAAACTTACACCAGAAGTTTAAACAATAGGTAAGCCGTACTGGTTGTGCGAATAGCTGGGGCACAAGCTGGGGTCTGAACTAGGGTACTACAAGTTCTTGAGAGGAAGCGACCTGTGTGGCATCGAGTCAAACGTGGTTGCAACGACGCCAGACGTGGATCCACAGATGGAAGATAGCGAAGGGGTCGATAACAATTCCCTCCGAGACCCGGCGGAGGAATATTTCAATCCTTCCTCCGGCGCCATGTTGCTTCCTGCTTTGAACTTTCGATTGATCGCACAACCAATAACAACACAGTTGGTGCGGACACAGTTTCCGAGACACCAGTGTTCCTATAACAACGGTAACGCCAGAAGAGCGTTACTTACTTAATTACTCGATTAAACTTTTTTTTTGGTAAGAAACGAAGAAAGATATAGCAGCAAAACAACAGGAGAGGCGAAGAGCCAGCACCAATGTTATCATCATCAGCTGGGGAAGTGAGCGGTCGGGCTGGTGATAGCGGACCATACTTGGTGCCAGTGGAGGAGGGATGTGTCGTGGAGGACAACCGGAAGAAGGAGGAGGAGCTGGCCTCAAGCGAGCGGCTGAAAGCGTTACTGCGCAAGAAAGAAGCGGAGGAAGAACTGCTGCACATTGTCCATAAGCCTATCATGAACCAAGTGCACGAGTTGTTGGCTTGCTTGGAGGACATGGACATCGAGGAAGAGCCTCTGCTCTCTTTGCCAAAAGCTTCCGCCTTAACAAAGCTGGCCGGCTGCGTGGAGTACTACGTAACAGTGTTGGCAGCCTCCCTTCAAGTATATTTCAGCCAATGTCAGACCGCTCGCCCTCGTTTGCAGGGGATGTTGGAGGAGGAAGGGCTCAATGGTGTCATGACGGCGGAGGAAGAACTGGAATTCAGGAAGGAGAATCAGCTGTGGGAGGAGCTGAACCAAGGCCTTTCGCTCTATAGGCTAAAAGTACTCGCCTTTCAGGAGGCTCATTGCTCTGTTGCCTCTGCTACTCCCAGTTCTCATTTATTGAGGTTTGTTTGTTTGTTTGTTTGTTTGTTTGTTTGTTTGTTTGTTTGTTTGTTTGTTTGTTTGTTTGTTTGTTTGTTTGTTTGTTTGTTTGTTTGTTTGTTTGTTTGTTTGTTTGTTTGTTTGTTTGTTTGTTTGTTTGTTTGTTTGTTTGTTTGTTTGTTTGTTTTGCAAAGAACAAAAGCCGTTCTGCCTTCTAAGTGTTCTTCTCTCTAAATCATCTTTCTCCTCTGTTTTTCCTCTTCTCCTCCGTCATTTGTACAGTCCTCTTGTAGAGAACCGGGGAGCGCGCCAGCGCCGATCAAGGGGCGCTTCATTGCCACCCTTGGCTCTCTTCACCTCTTCTTCTCCCATTGACAGGAAGTCAACCAACTCCTCACCGACCTCACCTCGTGACAAACAAAAGAAAAAGAAAAAGAGTTCTTCGCTGCGAGGACGACCTGGTAGCTTTGTGCCGCCTCCCTTTAAACGGAGAGCCAGTTATGGTAGCAATGTTACCGCTGCAGTTAACTCTCAATCCAGTCCTGCCCCCTCTCCTCATTCCAGCTCATCCGCCTTAACCTCTCCGTCGCTTTCTCCTTCATCTTCTGCTGCCTCTTTTACCCAACATGCCCAACAACCGACCAAAGTCATCACGTACAACAACCGTTCCTTTCCCTCCGTTTCTCCTATTCTCTTCTCACCCCCTTTCACTTTCTGTTTTCATTGTTCATGAACGACAGCGATAAACGCAAAAAGAAGGAAAGGAGAAAGTCATTCCATGCAGGTCATTCGTGGCGATCTCAGTCCTCTTCTGGGGTGGACTCGATGCTAAGCAGCAGCAGCGGAAGAGTTGTTCTGGGCAGCGCCACACCACCTCCTACCTTTGCTTCCTCTGAAAAGATGAACCGTTCGGCCAGCGGTGCTGCTCTCAACACGCACTCCCGCAGGAAGAACAGCTCCATCTCGTCTTCAAACGAAACGCCCTCCAAGAAGGAAAAGAAGCGACAAGAAAAACGAGCCAAAGAAGAGAAGAAAAAAAGAGAAAAGGAAGAGAAGAAGAGCAAAAGAAAGTTGTCAAGGTCTAGTTCCGGCAAGTACAGCAAACCTCTCCAAAACATCTCTGTTTAGCAAAGAAGATAGTACTTTTATAAAGAAAATAAAATAACACTGTATTAAATAATACAGCAAAACGAAAAAGAATTAAAAAAAAAACATTACATTTGGCACAAACCCTTCTCATATCATGTTGATGATGAAGAGGTTCTTATAACGGCTGGCAATGTCCTTGGCATCATCCGACACAAAGTTGCAAAGCACACAGACGTTGGGTTGAGCGCTGGTTCGTTCGCTGGTTTGGTAGAAGGAGGCGGTTCGAAGGAGAGTGGCCACATCCGATTTGTTGACGCTGGACCGAACGTCCAAGATGGCCAGAGGAGGTTCCTGCGAGACTTTGGAATGCAACACCAGAGCAGAGATGTTATCCTTCCATCCAAAGACATGCCCTTTAGCGTCTTCCTTCTGCCATTGTTTAAGGTACAAGCCCAGCTCTCGGGGATGAGGCAAGCTGCTCTCCTGCACGGATGCCTTTAGTGCGGAGCAGATGGAGGAAGCATGCTTGGCCACCCATTCTTTGGTATCCCCGCTACCACCTTGTTTCGACACGTCCGTCAACGCCAGTTTTAGCTTCTCTTTGAAGCTGTCGAGTTCGGTGGTGAGCTGTCGGATGGTACAAGGTTTATCATTGGCGCTAGCGGAGGCGGCCGCTAACGACATCTGTATTCCTTCCTCCAGCAGCAGCGCGGTAACTTCTTGGCGGAACTCAGCATCGTCGAGGAACATTCCCAACAGTTGGAACTTGGCAGTATCCAAGCCGAGGGATTCTTGGTCGTGCATACTACCACTTGCTGACTCCCTGCCACCGCCTGTAAAAACGTCAGTATCATCCAAAAGACAACAACTAATTATTTCACCCAAAATACATACGAGAAGCACGCGAAGCCGAAGGAGAAGAAAAGTTATCAAGCGTGAACTCCCCCGAGCCTTCCAAAGGAGAACCAATTCTGGAAGAAGACTGGGACCTCAGCAGAGAAGAACGTTTCTTTCGCTGATCGGGTATTCCCCTCACTGTCGATGCACCAGGCACGGAAGGAGGTGTTACCTTCCTTTTTCCTCCAGCGGAGACGGTGGAGCCTTTGGACTTTTTCTGAGCGGCTTGCATGGCAGCCATCTGGTCTGGATCGATGCCAAGCAGCTTGGTGGCTTTGCGATGGACAGTTGGTGGTGGCGTGGAGGCTGCTTGTGGGCTACTTCCGCCTAATTCTTCCACCGATACTCCCAACAGCTTGCTCATCTTACGTGCCGAGTCAGTGGGAAGGGCATTCACAGAATGACTGAGCTCTCTGATATATGGGCTGGGAGACTCGTTCTCTGCGCTCTTCTTTCTCTTTTCAGTCTTTTTCTTGGTTTTCTTTTTGGTCTTGGCTTGTAGGTTTCTTGTTCTCTGTTTGGCAGAAACAAAATGAGTAAATGGGAGGTAGAAAGAAGGATGAGGAAAAGAATTACGCTTTGAATATCGCCCAATTCCAGAACAGGAGCTGAAGAGATCCATTCTTGAATAAGCGGTACCACTTCAAGAGTGTACCGTGATTGTTGATGTTGATATACTTCCATCTGAATGCCAGCTATAAGGGTTCTCTTTTCAAAGTTGATGAGATTTCCAGTGTTGTCTTTCAGTTTGGATAGCTCTTGCAACGATTGCACAAATGAACCTAGTTTCATTGAATGAGTATCGTTTAACATCGAACATTTCTTTGCAGAGAGAGAGAGAGAGAGAGAGAGAGGAGAATGTACCAATATAAGGCAGAATAGGCGGCTGTACGTTGTGCATTTTATCTTCTAGTTGCTTGCCGTTGGTCATTGTCATTAATTTGTTGTAAGTATTCTTTGTAAATGGTGCCAATGCCTATCAATAAAAACACAGATGAGATGATTAATTGAATGGGCAAAAGGAAAGGAATATCCCAACAAAAAGAGAAGGCCTTACACTCCAAATGGCCTTTAGTTTTGGCAAGTCCAAAAGATTCAACCCCATCACGATCTCCACCATCGAATTGAAGTTGTTCAACCCGAGACAACGTTCTGCAACTTTGATCCAGTGAGAGACGTAAAGGCAGCACTGTTCGGGTGTCGTTTGTGAAACCACTTCGGAGGCAACCAGCTGCTGCATTCTTTCCGCATGTTGCAACAAGGCTGTTTGGTCAAGGAATGAGTAAACGAATAGAAAAAAAAAACAAAATTAAACAAAAAGCTCAGAAATGGTACCATGAACATTTGGTGCGTCCTTGTGCCTATCAGATGAAAGGCATGCCTGAGGCAGAAGTTCCCACGCTTCAATGCGCAGGAACAGGTTTTGTTCCATGATGGTCAACTGGCGAGCAAACTCTTCGCTGTGAAAGTCCGTCAAAACAGCTTTCTTCAGGTCTGTTACATACTTAGGAATGTGTGGTTTTGGCGCCGATTCTTGGGCAGCGTGCCGTTCGCGAACCTTTTCGTCACCTGTTAAACAGAAAAAATAGAGAGAAAGAGAGAGAGAGAGAGAGAGAGAGAGAGAGAGAGAGAATAAACGTAAGGAAGGAAAGATGAAGAACAAGAAAGGCGGGATTGTAACGCATATAGCAGAAAGAAGACCAAGAGAAAATATGTACCGGCTAACCGACGCTGCAAAGATTGATGCAAACTCTGACCTGCTTGTTCCATGCCGTTCTTTTGCATGATGGAAGCAAGTTCCTCAAACTTTGAGATGAACTCTTTATCTTCTGCACATCCATAAAAGTTTTTATCAATCCAATTCTTGCAAACATTGAATACTCTTAATCGAACAGGTATCACTTTTTCCTGTAAACAGAAGTTGAGTTTTTTGATACGATGAAAAGAGCACATAGGGAGAGAGAGAGAGAGAGTACCTTAAGATACTTTTCTTGCAAAGTAGGAGATTTTGGTTTTGGCATGTTAAAACGCATTATTAGCAACTGCATCACCTCCACGCGTGTTGTGAACGTTGTGTACGTCATCAAGAATGTATTGGCTAATCCAGAATCTGAAAACAACAACAACGGAATTGTAAGAACGGAAGAACAAAGAGAGAAGAAGCTTACCAGGCCAATGTTGGTGTGTCATGTGCTCGATAAGCTTTTCTAATGTTGCTGCTTTGATCATAGGGCGTGTATCTTTCAGACCCATACCCGAGAAATCAACGTCCAACACCTACAAACCGGACCAGTTAGCTTTATAACAAAAAGAGAAAAGCAACAAAAAAAAGAGTAACGTGCCAGGTATTCTTTAGAGTCGGGTTGATTAAAGCGATAGCCCTCCATTGGTTCCAACTCCCCCCAATCGGGTTCCTCGTAAGGTCTGTATTCTTCTGTTGACGGTTGCTTCTCTTTTTCTGGTGTTGCTGCTTTAATCTACAACACAAGGTTCAGAAATAATAACAAAGAAAGATATTATTGACAAAAAGCTGGAGAAGAATAGAGAAAAAACCTTTTTCGTGTCTTTCCGTTTGAAAGTTGAAAGTTTAGAACTCGAAAAGGCGGAGCTCTTGACTTTTGTCTTTCCTGGGGTTTGTTCGCTCTTTGGCTCCACTTTGAGCGAGTTGTTGTATGTCTCATTCTCCTCCCAAAACTCAACGTTCTTCAAGTAATTCGCCATGAAAGGCACTTCCTTCAGGCAGTAAGGAGTTTGTTGGTATTGTTGAATCTCACTGATAACTTCAGAAACAGCCCTTCGTTTCACAAAGTTGATCAGTCCTCCTGCCAAATAATCCTTGTTACCTGTAATAGTTCATTTTTCGTGTGTTTTTGTTTGGTTTTGTTTTTTTGAAGAGCCAACCAACGTTAGAAGACACAAAATACAACAATGACGAAAATATACCATCTTCAATGAAGGTAAGATCAGTAAGATAGACGCCGAGGTAAGGAATGCAAGGAGGGTCTACGTTATGGAGGTGCTCTCTGAAAACTTTGTAGTTGTTGTGACGAGACATCAGCTCTTTGATGTCTTCATATGCCTTATTCAATTTACCACTTAAGCCCTTGTTTTTATTTAAATAATTTTAGTTTACTGAAAGAGAGAACAAAACAACAGATAACAGAGAGAGAGAGAGAGAAGAGAGAGAGAGAGAGAGAGAGAGAGAGAGGGGAAGAAGACGTACCCCCCAAGTATTCTTCAATCGGAAAATAGAACTGCTCTGCAAACCAGAGATAATCTCCATCATTCCGTTGTAGTTATTCAACGATTTGCATCCCTATAATGACAAGAAAGGATAACAAGAGTTCAGCATCTGAAATAATAACATAAATACAGGGAGACAGACCATGGCTATCTGAATGAACATGGTTAATGTGTCAATACGAAGCTTCAAGCTTTCAGCTTTGACGATCTCAGTGGCTACCCAACGCGATACAGCATTAAAGCGAGTAATCATCGCCATTATATTTGCTGCGTTCGTGTCACGAGTCGCTTTCTGTTTTGCGAAGAGAAAGAGAGAGAGAGAGAGAGAGAGAGAGAGAGAGGAGAGAAGAGAGCGTGCGCACAGGAGTCAGTATAAAGGATGAGACGTATAAAGTACAAGAAGGAGAAATAGTGAACCTTGGTCCAGGCTTGGTTAAGACATTCTTGCGGCTTTATACTTTTGTACAAGTTATATTCGATGAGAGTAAGCTGTCGTGCCACTTCCAAGGGATCCCAATTCAAATCGATAAGAGGTTGGTTGTTGGATGGGCTTGTGGAGTTCATCGTGCAGCCACTTGGAAGGATCGGCTCTGGTGGTTCTTTGGAAAACATCTTATTGTAGCTCTTGCTTTCTTTCAGTTCATTTTGCTGTGAAAATGTATGAGCGAAAGTTAGAAAACGGAAAAAAGGAAAATAAGAGTCACCGTTGTACCTTTCTTTCTATGATATTACGCAAGTGGGTTGACGCCGTCTCCATTCCCGACAGTTCCATATGAGCAATAAAGTCAGTGAGGACTTCTAAAAGGTTGGAGTCCTCAGCAAAGTCATAAAAATGGTTGCTGACCCAAGTCTTAAGGACATTGAAGACTCGCAACCGCACTCGGTTTCGCTTCGTCTCAAACTCCTCCAGCTGTTGCTTTGTTGGAGATTTGGGACGGGGCATGTTGAAACGGGCCGTTAATAGGTCCAAAAGCTCGGGAGGGGTCGTGAAGGTGCGATATGTCAACAGGAATGCTGCCAAGTAATCCGTGTCTGAAATAAAAAAAAATGGTCAGTTGTTCGTTTCCATTTTAGTTTTCGTTTCTGTCGCCTTTGTTCTTATCTTTGTTTCTCTCTCTCATTTTATATTACTTGCTCTATTTCTTCCTTGTCCCTTTTACTTCCTTCCTTTCGCTCTTTCGCTCTCGCTCTCGCTCTCTCTCTTCTCCTCTCCTCTCTTCTCCTCTTTCTCTATTTTTCTGTTTTTACTTACCAGGATATTCATCGATGGTAAGTCGTTGGACGAGCTTCGGTAATGAGCCTCCTTTGATGACAGGAAGGCTAGAATTAACGCTATCCTCGGTGAAGAGAATGTTGGATTCGTTCTCATCCTCGTTGAACGGATAGAACTCATCCCAGCTTCCATCATCCTCACTCACCGACTTTCTGTACTTGAGGCTAGTACTGCTGGTGCTTCTCCATGTTGTAGTCTGTTGATCACCACTTCCATTTTCCTTCTTCTTTAAAGATTGAATAGTAAAATTTAGCAGAAGGCAAAAGAAAAGAAGGGGGAAGAGAAAGAGAAAGAGAAAGAGAAAGAGAAAGAGAAAGAGAAAGAGAAAGAGAAAGAGAAAGAGAAAGAGAAAGAGAAAGAGAAAGAGAAAGAGAAAGAGAAAGAGAGCGAGAGAGAGAGAGAGAGAAGTTAATACGTCGACGGCTTTAAGGGCGGCAGCGGCAGCGGAAGAGGCGGAATTGGGAGAGGAAGAAGGGGAAGGGAGCGCAGAGTCATCAAAAGAGAGTCGCGCAGGCGGCTGCGAACTGAACGCCGGGTGCTGCTTCGTTCTGGCCCTTGGCGTTGTTGGTGGTCCTACTTCATCGTCATCATAGTTGTTTTCAAAAGACAAATTTAATACAAACTATACAAAGCTGGAGCAATAAAAATAAGAACCTTTAGCAACAAAGCCATGGCTGCTTTGAGTGGAAACTTGACAAGAGGCAGGTCTGCTGTTGGACCCCCTTCGCGGTCTGTTTCCTCCGATCTCTCTCGGCGACGAAGAGGTCTATACGTAATTATTTTTTTATTTTTTTGATGTGGTTTTTAAAAAGTGGGTTTTGTTGAAGGTAAAACCAAAAGAGTAAACATAGAGGGGGGCGTGAAGGATACGTACCGGAGAAGACATTTTTTCAAAATATTGGGCAAAGTTGCGAGTCGATCCGAGTTCAATAGGGAGGGTGATTGTGGAGGGCTATTAAAAAAATAAATAAATATAAACAATCCTTTTTGTCTTTCTCTTTTTCGTCGTCGTCTGTTTGTTTGTTCTTTATTTTTCCTGCTGCTCTTCCCTCTTCCCAAGCCACTCAAAAGTGTCCCCTTTTTTAAAAAAAAAAATTGCAATAACGGCCGGGCAGTGGAGCAATGCAAGGCCTCTTTGCTAGGTTGGTTGGTTGGTTCCCAAAAAAAAAACAAATAAAAAGTGGGGTTCCAGCTCCTTCACACTTATTTTTTTTTTCGAAAGATAATGCGCGTAATGCAATAATAATAACGTACCCAACCACCGCCGTAATGAATGAATGAATTATTTTGTCTGGGAGACAGATTTCCTGGTCAGTTTCTGGACGCTTTGTGCACCGATTTCCCGCCAAAAAAAGAACACAAAAGAAAGGCCCACGCTCTACCGCTCCATTGGGGAGCCCAAGGATGATGGAGAAGAAAAGGAACAACAAGAAGTAGAACAGAGAAGAAGAAGAAGATGAAGCTCAGGAACAAGAATAAGGATGAAAGGAAGAAGAGGAACGAGAACATGAGAGGAAGAAGATAAATTATAACAATTAGGCGCGTTGTTTCCTCTACCTTGGAGTCTTGAGCGACCATCCTGTGGTTTCCTGTATCTTGTTCCATTTTCCACCTCCTACCAGCCGCGGTCTACACCGTACTTTGCGGCAAACGTTTTTCCCCCTCGTTTCTTGTGTTACGTTGGCGAAAGGACCTTCTCCTTTCTCCTTTTTTGTGGGTGTTTTTTTTTTTTGGAGAACGACAAAAAACCGTTGACGAAAAGAAAATGGCGGGAAGTGGAAATGACAAAACCCAAAGACTGTTGTTATGTGATTGAATTAAGCCCTGGTCCAAACAGACTTGGGAGAGCGCTACCGATCCGGAAAAACTGCTTAGTTTTTGATCGAAAGTTTCATCGCCCTCTGTACTGTATTCAGTAGCAATTGTCATGCGTACCTTTCCCTCCTCCCTTCTCCCTTCCCTCTCTCTCTCTCTCTCTCTCTCTCTCTCTCTCTCTCTCTCTCTCTCTCTCTCTCTCTCTCTCATTTTCATTATCGCTGGTCAAAACAAAAACAGAGGGGAAGAGCTTTTCGCCGTTGCTCAAAGACAAGCGAGAGAAGAGACACGTGAGTTTGGCGGAGAAACTCGCCAAGGGCACCAAAAAGATCGCCAAGGGCCACAAGCGGCTGTTCTCTCCTGCTTTTCGCCGTCCTACCTCCGCTTCTGCTTCTTCCCCCTCTCCTACTTCATCTTCTTCCTCGCCCATAGCAGCGTTGAGCAGATCACTCAAAGGTAAATCAGATGACAAACAAATAATTGCAGCAAAAGCAAAGGAAGCGAGCAAAGAGAACGACAAGAATGAAGCCCTCTCTCCTTTGTGTGCTTCTTCTTCCTCCTCTTCAACAATCGATGTGGATACGATATCTCCAACGTTAGCCCGTCGCATTCTCCAGAAAACGGCCAAAGCTCAACACAAAGCAAGACGCGGAAGCCTCTCTCCATCTCGGAATACCATCTCTCGCTCTTATGCTTCTTCTCCTTCTCCTTCTCCTTCTCCTCTGCGGCTCTCATCTTCTTCGAAGCGACAACAAAAAGAACCAGAAAAGAGTTATCACCGTCAACGCTCTCATCGTTTTATGGCTTCTGTTGCCAACAGAACTCGCAAACCTCCAAAGTTCCTGCGAACTATAATCACCAAAGAAAACGAGGAGGCAGACGGTGATGATGACAGCGATCAACTTAAACCGGATGCTCCTCTGGAGAAGAACAGGAATGAGGACTCTCCGTCTTCCATAAAGACTACTAATCCCTTGCCTCTGTTGTTGCAATCAGTGCACCCGGCTACCGCTTCCAATGTGCTGCTTAGTCCTGCTTTGCGCTCTACCAATCCAACCACTCGAACTTCTTCTTCCTCCTCCTCCTCCTCCTCCTCCGCTTCCTCTTCTTCCTCTTCTGACCTAGCTTTTGCATCTCTTTCATCCACAACGAGGCGCCGTTGTGCAAGCTACTCGCAACAGCAATCACAAGAACAGCCTGCTGGGTTCCCTTTCTCTCCAATATCACAACAGAAAAAAGATTCCTTGCTACCGCAGGACAAGGAAGAAAAAAGCTTCAGAAACAGCGACACAATAGACCGAACGGCAATAACAACTACTGCAACAACACAACGGCCCACCAACACACGCAAACGGAAAGGTTCTCTTTTCGCTCAAAGAATGGGCCATTATTGCACACTTCCTCGTCAGTTTTATGGCAGTGCTAGCAGTAGACCTCGTTACTTCAGTGGCAGTAATAGCAAACCGCACAGAATTCCATCAACTTGCATCTCCACTCCTTTCAACTTTCAGCACCAGCTTCATGTTACTCAAGAGCTCAACTGGAACAATATAGGCTCTCAAGATGCGTTTTCCGCTTTTGTTCTGGAGGAAAAGCTTGGTCAAGGGTTTGTCATTTCTCCACTATCTTTCCATCACTTGCTGCTCATCCTCTTGTTTCGTGTTGTTAACCTCTTTTATTTTTTTTAAAGGGCATACGGAGAAGTTTTCAAAGCCTCAACGTCGAACGGTTATACATTGGTTGTTAAGACCATCGAACTGGAAGATACTCTCCCAAACGTAGGAAAGGAAGGAGACGGAAGTGAAACTGATCCGCTCCTGGCAACAAACAAGAGGGGAAAAGAGCAGCGCGTAGCATCTTCCTTCTCATTCTCTTCCGCTTCTCAAACACCAACCCAAGAAGAGCTGCTACGCGAGGAAATAGAAATCCTGAAGGCGTGCAAACATCCCAACATTGTACCTTACTTTGGCACCGTGGCTTCTTCTCAAAAGAACGTTTTATGGGTATGTTTTCCACTCTTTTTTATTTTTTAAAAAAAAACTATGTTTAAAGCACTTTGGCTGACCTCTTGTACAATACATTACCCTGCAATACTAAAAGATACTCATGGAATATTGTGGTGTGGGTTCCATCCGTGACCTAATTGAACTTTGTGACAGCCCTTTGAATGAGGACGAGATTGCTGTCGTTTGTGTAAATACTCTGAAAGGCCTCGTTTACCTTCATTCTGCTAATATAATTCATAGGTATTATATTTTGTCTTCCTTCCCTTTCCTCTTCCTCTTCCTCTTCCTCTTCCTCTTCCTCTTCCTCTTCCTCTTCCTCTTCCTCTTCCTCTTCCTCTTCCTCTTCCTCTTCCTCTTCCTCTTCCTCTTCCTCTTCCTCTTCCTCTTCCTCTTCCTCTTCCTCTTCCTCTTCCTCTTCCTCTTCTCTTCCTTCTTCCTCTTCCTCTTCCTCTTCCTCTTTCCTCGTTTTTGTCTTTGTTTTGCAATTGTTGATTGGTACAAAAGGGATGTCAAAGCAGCCAATATATTGGTGAACCACAAAGCCGAGATAAAAATTGCTGACTTTGGAGTTAGCGAGAAGTTGAGGGCAACAAGCAAAGGAAGAACCTCCTCAAAAATGCTTGGCACGGTTTGTTCTTTTCTCTCTATCTCTCTCCCCTCAGAGCTTTAGCGAGGCTAACTGATTGACATTGACATCCTTAACAGCCGCTTTGGATGGCTCCAGAAGTTGCTAAGACATCGTGTCATAACCCAAATGCTACTTATGATTTTAAGGCCGATGTTTGGTATACTGAGTTTTCCTTCCACTTCACATTCTTCTCTACTCTTATTCTCAGCTTAGTTGACTTTCGCCTTTTTGTAAAAATTTTGCTTTCTTAACCAAGGTCGCTGGGGATCACAGTCATTGAGATGGCGGAAGGTTTGCCCCCAAATTCGCACATGAATCCACTCCTTGCCATGAGGTATGTCCCTCCATTTTGCGTAACATCTTTTTTTCATTCATCTAACTTATAAGATCATTCAAATAAACTACAGAATGGCGCCGAATAGACCAGCTCCTACTTTCAAAGAACCAGAACAATGGTCCCCAGAGCTGAACAGCTTCCTAGCGGCTTGTTTAGAAAAGGATCCTAAGCAAAGGAGCAGAGCAGTGGACCTGCTGCTCCATCCGTTCATCCAACAGGCAGTCACTCTCGACGCTCAAGCCATTTTGCGTCGACGTATCGCTCTTTGCTTACAACGACGCAGCCTTCTTGCATCCCCCCTTCACGAGTTATGGCGGGGAAGCAGCAATGATGAAAGAAAAAAGAGTGAAGAGGATGGGAATGGCGTTGCGCGAAGTAAGGAGTGGGAATGGAGTTTTGGTGATTGCAAGCAGATAAAGCGGAGAAGAGGAGATGAAGAGGAGGAAGAGGAGGAGGAGCAAGAAGAGGAAGAAGAGGATTCTTCCTCTTTTGTGGCGACATTCATCATCAAAGAGCATCAAAGTTCTTTTGATGAAACAACAATGGACCCATTGTTACTACAAAGCTTTGTTGAGCAAGAAGAAGAAAAGGAGGAAGTGGATGACGAGAAAGACCGGCAAGAGGCCGTCGTGGAAGAAGACAGCTCACCAAGTGGCCTGAACGATTCGATGGAGCAGTTTAACGCACAGTTTACCCTCATGCTTTGATACTCTTTACTCCTTGTAAATTCTATTCTTTTTTCTCATTCAACCTTCCCTCTGTTCCTTGATGACCCATTGCAAACTCCTTTGAGCGATTCCTGTGTTCTTGCAGCGGGTCCGAATCGTCACAGCAACAACATTCACTCATCCGAACTGTTCGCGACGGGTCCGAGTGTTGTTACGCCACCACAGAAAACGCTTTCACGAACGGAATCCTCGGCTGTTGTGGATGAAGAGACGGAGGGAGTGGAGCAACGAGCAACAACAGCAGAGAGGTCATTTCGTGTCGTCATGATTCGCTTCGCCTGACGTCATCAATCAAAAGCAGAGACGAGAGAAGAGAAGAGAGAAGAGAGAGAAGAGAGAGAGAGAGAGAAGAGAGAAGAGAGAAGAGAGAGAAGAGAAATGTCACAACGCAGACGCTCCTCCTCTTTGGAAGGAAATGGGGCCAAACATCATCGAAGCGCTTGGCAGACGTGGGGCATGAAGGTGGTCTCCTCTCCTGAGTTAGCCCTGTTTTTGTTGAGCTTGGCCGTCAAGCTGCTCCTCATTCCGGCTTAGTGCGTTTCCGCTACACCTTTTTTTTTTTTCATCACTTTGTTGCTTTCTTTTGTTTTGTTTTGATCTGACTAGCTCCCTCCCTTTGGCTCTAAAGTCACAGCACCGACTTTGAGGTGCATCGCAACTGGCTCGCGATCACTCACACGCTTCCCTTGTCCAACTGGTATTACGAGGTATTCGCTCCTCCCTCATGTTCAAACTCTGTTTCGCTTTCTCTTTCTGTCATCTCTCTCTCTCTCTCTCTCTCTCTCTCTCTCTCTCGCTCTCTCTCTCTCTCTCTCTCTCTCTCTCGCTCTCTACTCTCTCTCTCTCTCTCTTCTCGCTCGCTCTCTACTCTCTCTCTCTCTCCTTCTCTTTATTTCTCATACATGCATGCGTGCCTCAGGCAACATCGGAATGGACGTTGGACTATCCACCGTTCTTTGCCTGGTTTGAGTACTTTCTCAGCCTGTTCGCTGGCCTCTTTGACAAAGACATGCTCCTCTTACATAACCTGAACCATGCCTCCCTCTCCACAAAACTCTTTCAGCGGCTTACTGTCATCTGCACCGACCTCCTTTTCTTCTATGGACTCTTCAGGTCTTCTATTCTCTTCCTGCTTCTCTCCTCTGCTTCTATACTCCTTGTTTTAGCTCCTCTAACAGTAGAGCTTCTAATAGGGTATGCCACACGCTATATCCTTCGACAACGGTATCAGCTGGCCATTCACAATCCCAGAAGAGAGAAACGGAGGAACGGAACAAGCTTAACGCCAAGAAAAGACTGATCGTGATGGCGTTGACATTATTTAATCCTGGTCTTATTATTGTAGATCGTATGTTTTTTTTTTTTTTTTTTTGCTTTCTCTCTTTATTTATCTCTTCCTCGAGAATCTTCATAATAACTTAACTTGAATACACCCACACAGACATACATTTCCAGTATAATGGCTTCCTTACTGGATTTTTGCTTCTTTCTATTAACGCTATTCTTAAAGTAAGAAAACCGACACCACCCTCTCTTTTCTTTCGTTTGTTCTTCGTCTGTCTAACCTGAAATTTTGTGAATAGGGGCAAGTGCTATGGGGAGCAGCCTATTTTGCAATGTTGCTCAACCTGAAACACATATACATGTACATGGCGCCCGTCTACTTTGTCTATCTTCTACGAAACTACTGCTTTATCTCTCCACCTCCTTCTGCTTCTTCTCATCTTCCAACAGCAGAAAACGTTGTTAGAGCTGGCCAACCTCCTCAACTGCCACAACTCCAACAAACTGTTTCTCTGCAGCGGAAACAAAAAGGCTTCAGTGGGTTCCAGTTTGGGCGGTTCAGCCAATTGGGAGGAGTGGTTCTCTCCGTCTTTGCTCTTTCTTTTGGGCCTTTCATCTATTTGAAGCAGATACCTCAAGTGCTGTCTCGTCTGTTTCCGTTTGGGAGGGGCCTCTGTAATGCATATTGGGCTCCTAACTTTTGGGCGTTGTACAACTTGTTGGATAAGATTATAGCTGCTGGTAATTTTTCTTCCTTTTTGTTTTCTTGTTGCTCTTCTTGTTCTTCTTTTTTTTATTATTGTTCCCTTCTTCTTCTTCTTGTTCTTCTTCTTCCTGTTGTTCTTCTTTTCCTTCCTCTCTTCTATTTCCTTCCTCTCTGCTTCTATCTTTTTGGAATGAGTTGAATGAAGCAACAACTTTTTTTCTGTTCTGCAAATGACAGTGTTGCAGCGGCTAGGAGTGCAACTGAATGTGCAGGCTGCCTCTATGACAAGTGGTTTGGTGGGCGATGAAGCAGTGCATGCTGTACTGCCTACCATCCGCCCTCTTCACACTTTTATCATCACAGTTGTTTCCGCTGTGGTAATTTCCTTCCTCCTTTCTTTTTCGCTTATCTCTTTCAGTATTTCTTTTTCTCCTTTAGCATGGACAGAAAACTCTAACACCCTTTTCGCTTGGTTGTAATGAAGCCAATGTTGTGGAAGATTTTGGATAATGCGCATCCACCAATATTTATACCAGCTTTGGTCCAATCCACGCTCTGCTTTTTTATGTTTTCTTGGCACGTACACGAGAAGGCTATTTTGATGGCTACCATTCCACTTGGGTAATCCCCTGCTGTTTCTGTTTCATTTGTTGAATTCGTCAAAAAAGCTGAACAATCTACCAAACAAAGGCTTTTGATGGGCATTAGCAAAGACTATGCAAGATTCTCGTTCTTTCTTTCCACCATTGGCCATTATTCTCTCTTTCCTCTTCTCTTCCTGCCGCAAGGTTTGTTGTTGTATGTATTAACGTTTTAGACCTCTTTTACTGATGATATTTTTAACCTACAACAGAATATCCAATTCGAATGGGTCTCTTGCTATTACATTCTATGCTTAGCTTCATTCTTCTCTCCAGCCTTTGGTCTTCTTCCAACACGTAAAAACTCCTCTTTCGCTCTCCTCTCTTGCTTCTTTTTTTAAACATCTCCTCCTACAGAAGCGAAAAAAGTGGACAGACAACCGCATCCCCAACTCAACTTTGTTCAAGAGGGGAAGGCTTGTTCCTGTTTTTGCTGTTGTTGGTGGATGTGGAGGCTTCTTTCGTCCATCCTACCTTGCTGCCAAATGTCCTTCCTTTCTTCCCGTTGATGCTAACGTCAGTGTTTTGCGGCATTGGCGTTCATTACGCCTTCCTTCGTCTCTACCAGCTTATGCTTTCTGACCCACTAAAGTAAACACAAAAGAAAGAAGATAACATTTTTGTTGTTGATGACTTTTTTTTTTTTTGGTACTTTCACAACATTTTACAAAATACAAGTAATAAACAAAAGAAAAAGATAAGAAAACGGAAACAAAAAATAATAAAACCAAGTGAATGGTTTCACGAAAACAAACTGGACAGAAGAAAAGAAGAACACAAAGAAAGGAGGAGTAAAGGAAAGAGGAGAAAAAAGAGAAGAAGAAACCATTATCATTAAGTGTTGATGTGTTTCTCTTTTCAGCAAAGTGCTTCCTCATCGTAGAACTCGAGAAAAGAGCTAGGCTCTGGCGGAGGGGACAACGCCGGCGAAGAAGGCGGAGGGGCAACCACCATAGAAGCGGATTGTTTCGCAGGCTTTGTTGAAGTAGACGAGTCTTCAAGAGATCCATTCATAGTGTTATTGGTGTTGCTATCGTTGCTACTATTGATGTTGTTGAGAGCTCCTTCTTCTTGTTGGGACTTTAGCATCGCTAATTCGCTCTTCAGGGACTCAATGAGAGAGAGATGCTCCTCAAGTTGCTGCTTCTTTTTGTTGATCTTTTCGGCTTGTTTTGCTATAATGTTTTCCTTCACCTCCAATTCTGTCTGCAGCTTTTCTAACTTCTGGATTGTGTTTGTTTGTTTGAGTGAAAAATTGAAACAAAACGAAAAAAACTAAAACTAAAAAGTTAACAAACATACTTTGGCTTCCTCTGGATTATTTTTAGTAAAGAGGTCTGACTGGAGAATTTCAGACGCGGATGGTCTATCTTCCGGTCGTTCGCTCATCATTCTCAAAACCAAATTACCCTGTTTAAAAATAATCAAGTCAGCAAAAGAAACATTTCCGAGAGAGAGGGAGAGAGAGAGAGAGAGAGAGAGAGAGAGAGAGGAAGGGGAAGGGGGGGTGTGAACATACGATAGTAGGATACTGCTGAACAAAGGTGGGAGGCAATATACTTTTCTGCAGGTTGGAGAGCACCTCCACCCTCTCCATGTAGGTCTGGAATGGATGATAGAGCTCAAACAGAACTATGCCCAGCGAGTAAATGTCTACCTTTGCCGTGTACTTGCCATGCGGGAGCTTCTGCTCGGGAGCGGCGTAAAACATGGTGCCCAAACCGCCGGTATGAGTCTGTTCCTCTTCCTTCATGTCTTCTGCCTTTCTCTTCTTGTCTTCAGCAGAACTGATATCGTTATTGTTGTCGCCTTCTGATTCTTGTTGTTTGCTGAGGTGTTTGAAGAGAGAAGCTGCTTTTTCTTTTTCGAGTTGTTTGAAGAGGGCACGGTTTTCTGCCTCGTCTTTTTCTACGTGTTTTAATTTCTTTACGCCGCTCTCTTTGGCCAAGCCGAAGTCTCCCAATTTGACCACACAATCGCACGTTAGAAAAATGTTCGCCGGCTAATTTTTTTCCGAATGAAAGAGTCAACAAGAAAGCTCTAATACGGATGAAAGAAAGGGACACGACGGGAAAGAGAGAGAGAGAGAGAGAGAGAGAGAGAGAGGAGGAGGGAGGAGGAGGAGGAGGAGGAGGAGGAGGAGGAGGAGGAGGAGAGGAGGAGGAGGAGGAGGGAGGGAGGAGGAGGGAGAGGAGAGAGGGAGAGAGAGAGGAGAGAGAGAGGGAGAGAGAGAGAGGGAGAGAGAGAGGGAGAGAGGGAGAGAGAGAGAGAGAGGAGAGAGAGGGAGAGAGAGGGAGAGAGAGAGGGAGAGAGAGGAGAGAGAGAGGGGAGAGAGGGAGAGAGAGAGGGAGAGAGAGGGGAGAGAGAGGGAGAGAGGGAGAGAGGGGGAGAGAGAGAGGGAGAGAGAGGGAGAGAGAGGGGAGAGAGAGAGGGAGAGAGGGGAGAGAGGGAGAGAGGGAGAGAGGGAGAGAGGGAGAGAGGGAGGTGGAATAAAATTACCTTGATGTCACGATGAAAGATGCCTTGGTTGTGGACATGAGCAAGGCCTTCCAGAATCTGCCGAAAGATATTGAGGTTCTCCTCATGGCTGACGGGAGACGGTCTGTGCAACAACCAGTGCTTCAATGTTAGGTCCTCGTAGCACTGCATCTGAATGAAGAGGGTATGTGTCGGCTGCTTTTTCCTCTTTTGGTTGTTTTTGCCGTTGTTTTTGTTGTTGCGATTGTTTTTGTTGTTGTGGCGCTCATAAAGCATAAGTTGCTTGTCGTGATAGGTTTCTTCTTTTGGTTGCTGCGATTGTTGCTCGATTGGTAGCTTTTCTCTTGGTTCTTCAGAGTCGCGGTGGAATTCTTCATCGTCTTCGTATTCGTGTTCTTCATTGTCATGATCTTCAGTTTTGAGGTCGCTCGCTATTGACTGAGTTTCTTCTTGGGTTGGTTGCTGGATTGTCAAATGCTCTGACCGTCCTTCATCATCGTCGCTTTCGCCTGAGGAACACGTCGAGTGTTGTTGTTCCTTATCCTCTTTTTCTTTTACCTCGTTTACTTCTTTCACTTTCTTGTCGATCTGATCCTCATCGTGTTGCGTTTCTTGTTCACTTTCTTCTTCGTCTTGTGTTTCTTCTTGCTCTTTCTGTGAATGCGCGTTTTTCAAAGAAGGCTCACCATCATCGATGGGAGAGGAAGAAGTGGGAGAAAGCCGTTGGCACTCAACGCCATCCAACGCAGCTCCTTCCTTGTTGAGTATCATGTCCACAAAGTTCTGAGCGCCATAGGCGTTTACCGGGTCGAAAGGCCGAAACGGATCCAACAACCCTTCCAAAGAGTCTTCATCATCTTCAACCACAATAGGTTTCGGTGCTTTGTTTTTACTAACAGAAGTGGGGGAGGAAGAAGATGGAGAGGAAGAGAGTGCAGATGATGGTCTTGGATAGGAAAAT
The DNA here is from genome assembly GCA_031835245.1 of Balamuthia mandrillaris. NCBI lineage: Eukaryota > Discosea > Longamoebia > Balamuthiidae > Balamuthia > Balamuthia mandrillaris. Next base: position 108,145 of record JAVKOQ010000134.1, on the reverse strand, counting down.
GTCTTTCGGCGATGGACAGTCGACCTCACTTGAACGGCATCTGCAGAGGTGCGATAGAGGCGAGAAGTAGAAGGAGAAGAGGATGAAGAGGATGAAGAGGATGAAGAGGATGAAGAGCCGGAAGAGGATGAAGAGGATGGAGCTGTTGGGGTAGTTGTTGAGGAAGAAGCTGATGAAGGAGGAATGACTTTCTTAGAAGGAGAAAATCGAGTGGTAGTGGATGGAGCGCTGCAAGCAAGAGCGGAGCGAGAACGGGTGGAACGGCGTTGCCTCTGAATGACAGGAGGTCTGTTGTTGCTCATTGACTTTTTGGTAGGGACAGAAGACGCTGATCCTGATGCAGAAACAGAAGATAATGGAGCTGGGGGGTGGCTTGACTGTTGCGGGGCGGCTTTTCTTTGAACAGGTCGCTTTTTTTGGAGGGAAGGAGTAGAAGTAGGAGGAAAATTGGGGCGAGGGCTGTGAGAGCTAGAACGGGAGCGAGAACGAGGACGGACAGGGATAGGAAGAGTAGAAGGTTGAACAGCAGGTGCTGGTGCAGGGTCGGTCAGTTGATTTTGTTGGTAATTAGTTTGAGCGCTGTTGTTAGCGTTTAAGCGTGGTTGCGGTTGGGGTTGTGCAGGAAAAGGCTGGCGTGGACGATTGGTTGTCCTACTTCTGTTGCGAGAACCAGAACGCGAAAAATGAGTGGAAGAAGGTGCCACAAAAGAGTTTACTCTTCCTCCTACAGCAGCAGAAGGGCCAGTAGCAGCGGACAACAAGGGCAATTCGGACAGAGAAGCGGCACGTTGCGGTGGAGAGATGATGTTCGAAGAAACGAGAGGCTCTCCATCACCCTTTGCTACAGTAGAGGCGGGGATGTCCGATTTAGGAGCTGTAGAAGAAGAGGATCGCGATCGATTTGGAGGGGAAAGTGAATGAGAGGAGGATCGGGGACGACCGTCTTGCCGACGCGGCGTTCTTCCTGTGCGTGCTTGAACTTCTGCTGCCGCCGCTGCAACAACAGCAGAGACATCGGTCACAGAACCAGAACGCGAGCGAGAGGCAGAAGCAGACACATGTTGTTGAGAGAAAACATTATCCCAGGAGGAGCGTAGACTGGAAGGAGCATCGACAGGAGAGGAGGCCACCGAATGAGAGGTGGAGGAACTAGGAGAGGACATGGGCCAATCTTCTCCATCGCTAGTCGTGGTAGAGCTAATCAATAGCTCGGAGGGCACTTCAGTGAGGCCATCGATGGACATATCGTCAAACCGATTGTGCAAGGGCCAAAAGCCCATTCCTCCTCGAAACTCGGGTTGTGGATGATGATAACGGTGAGGATAACTGGGTCTCGGTGGTGGCACTCGGATTCCATTTGTGGTGGGTGAAAAGAACATTCCTCCCCGTCCCCTTCTTCCTCTTTTTCCGCCGGAGGAGGAAGAGCTAGAAAATACGTCTTGGTCGTCGTCATCGTCGCTGTAACCAAACCGAAAATCGTAATCATCGTCACTGTTATATTCGTAGTCGTCGTCATAGTCGTAGTCATCGGTGGAGTAATAGACGTAGTCGGCGGACTCTTGATCTTCCATCGGTAGACTCTCCGTGGTAGTTGCCCTCGCATTCACTTCTTCTTCATCCCCAAAGCCTTCAAAGTGGTACAAGTCTGCACCAAGTTCATCCTCCACGTCTGCATACGAGCCTTCTTCCTCGTCAACCCCCTCTCTGCTAGGATCGGCCTCGCTCATATCAGGAAGAACTGCCGCTGCTGCTTTTTTATGGTCGCCGTTTCCCTCAGCATCGTAATCGTGGTCTAAGTCTTTACCATCTTCCACTTCGCCTTCTCGCTTCTTGCCAGTATTTTTATCTATTTTCTTTTTGGGGGTGTTGTGGCGTCGGCGTCTCCTTCTGTGACGTTGGTGATGAGGACGAGGTGGACGAGCAGCAGCGCTGATGCTTGTAGAGGAATCATCGCTGCTCTTCTCATCCTCTCCCCCTTCAAACGACATGTCGGAGGCGGACAGTTCTATAAGAGCTCGCTCCGATATTGGCTCTATCCATGCGTTGAAATATCTACAAACGTTAGGATGATCCAAGCGAGCGAGCGCCCTAACCTCTCGCACGATCTTCTCCAATTTGCGTGAGGAACGGTAGGACACCTTGAAGTGGATCTTCTTGATGGCATAGACCACCCCGTCTAGCTGTCGCTTAGCTTTGTAAACGCTGCCAAAACCACCTTTGCCCAGCTTATCGGGATACTCCTCGAATTCGTCATGATAGCGAGCAAAGCTTAGATGCAATAATCGATTGAACTGGGATGAGGCAGAAGAAGGCGACGGGGCAGTGGTCACAGCGACAGTAGGAGGAGCAGGATGAGCTGTGGCTGCCAGTGCTCGAGTAGGCGGGGCAATACCAGCAGCTGGTTGAGGGCGATGAGTAGCGCCCCTGATATTTCCCTCTCCTCCTTGCTTTTGTTGTTGGGGGGTTGCGAGACGTCGGTGGCCACCAAACTGACGCCGGTAGGCCTGTGCGGCGATCGAAGAAAGCGGGATATAATCAGATTGATGAGGGCGATGGCCATCAGGATGAAGATGGGAATGAAGATAGGAGAAGGAAGATTGACGGCGGTGACGACGAGCTACCGTTGCGCTGGGACGGGATTCTCTTGCAAAGTCTTGGCCGTTTTGGGAAGGAGGAGCGGCATTCAGGCCTTCCAAGAGAAGCCACTCCGGTTCTTCCTGGTAGTCGTTTTCTTCTGTTCCTAGGCTGAGAATGTCTTTGAACTCCTCTACAAGGGACTTGAGAGCGTGATGAAGAGGATGGCTCGCAGTTCCCGCAGACTTACTGAAGTGGCTCTCCACAAAGTACTCAAAGTGGTGGAAAGGCATGTCGAATATCTTTATAAAAAGCGGAAGAAAATGTAAAATGAGGACAAAAGTTAGTATTCGGGCTTGAGGAAACAAATATGAGAAACAGAACATACGCCGGTTTTATAAAGGCGATAAACGATGCGCTTGAACCGCGCGTGGTTGAACTTCGAAAGTTTCCAAAAGTGTTCCAACAAGAATAAGTGAAAGAAACCTCTTTCCTCTTCAATACCAGCGACGTGGGCTGTGGGCGCGATTTCTCCGTCTTCACCCTTCTCTCCTTCTTCCTTATCCTCCTCGTCATCTGTCTCCGTGTTCGGCTGATGCCTCCCCTCTCCGCGTCCGTCCATCGTGTCATCGTCCACATCTTCCGTCGGGTCAGTGTGATAGGGTTGTTGTTGTTCTTCTCCTTCTCTGTCGCTCTGGTCTTCAGAAAGGGTTTCATCTTCGTCAGATAGCAAATGCAGTCTGTTGGCTGGACCTGTGATACTGGCTTGTAACCTGCGCGCGTCTTCTATTTGTTGTAACCTCAGGCGTTCGCGAACAGCTTGCTGGAAACTAACAGCAGCAATACCCTCCTTTCTCTCTTCCTCTTCCAAAAACTGGTCAATCATCAAAAGCTCTTCCTTCCAGTCCCTTGGCCACTTTACCCCAATCTCTCCTGTTGTCTTTCTCCTCCTCCGCACCAGCTGTCTCCTTGTTCTTCGGTTCCTGACAAATCGTACAGAGTCTGCATATTGCTTCATGGTCTGCTCCTTCTTCTTGACAGTCGTTTGCCCAACGGTGCTATTTCTCGCACCGCCTGCGGCTGCTGGGCCAAGTTCGTTGTGTGTTATTGCTTTTTCATTGTGGATATGCTATTAAAGAGAGGAATGCCAATAAGCGCGCAACCCAGAAGAAATGGCAGAGAGAGAGGGAAGAAGAGAAAGAGAAGAGAAGGAGAAGTGGAGGAGGGGTGGAGAAGAAGTGGAGGAGAAGAGGAGAAGGAGAAGTGGAGGATAGGAGGTGGAAATGAGGAGAAGAAAAGGAGGAGAGGGAGCAAAGTGGAGGAAAAAATGAAAAATATGTGGAGGAGAACAGAAGGAGAACAGGAAGAGAAAACAGAGAGCAACATACTACAGTTTCATTTGTGGTATTTAAAGCTTGGTCATCGGTCGTAGACGCGGTAGGTCTTTGTGATTGTTGTGGCTCTCGTTCATTTTCTTCTTGTTGAGTGGAAGTTATAGTGATCGTGGGAGTAGCAGTGGTAGTGGCAGTGGTAGTGGTAATGGGAGAGTGAACAGCAGAAACCAAATCTTCGTCTACACTTTGCATCACAACCCAATACGCATTCTTTCGTTAGCGTAGCACAGATGGTTACTTTTTTTTTGGTTAGTAAGTAGTAGGAAAGGGATGGAGAGAGAGAGAGAGAGAGAGAGAGAGAGAGAGGAGAACGATGTAAGTAGGAGGAAAGGGATGGGGAGAGAGAGAGAGAGAGAGAGAGAGAGAGAGAGAAGAGAGAAGAGAGAAGAGAGAAGAACGATGAAGAGAAGGAAATAACGAAAAGAGGAGGAAAAGGGAGAAAAAAAAGACGTGGGGAAAAAGAGAGAAAATGTTGAACCTTCTACTACTCAATCTTTGAGCAGTCGCCTTACGAGTGGAAGCAACCAAGAATCAGATAGCAAGAGAGAGAGAGAAGAAGAAGAAGAAGTTTTTTTAAAAAAAATAAATAGCTGCCCTGCGCCTTTACAAGAAATCAATACAAAAAAAAAAGCCCTGATGCGTCAGACTCGACACATCAAAAAAATAAAGAAAATACAAAGAAAGAAAACTTCTTGGAATAAAAATCGAAAAAAAAAGTGACGAAGAAGAAGTTTCAGCGGGTTGTGTCTCCTCCACACGCACCAAAAAAAAAAACTCTCCCCCCAAAGAAGAAAATAAAAAAACACGCACACACCCCCTCCCCAAAAAAAACTTCTATACAGTGGGTCGCCTCTTCTATATGTCAACAACGTTACTCTGCTTTGTTCTTTTTGTCGCTAATGTCTCTCTCCCAAGTTCAACGGCAAAGAAACAACGCGAGCTGGAAAGTGCCGACAAGAAAGGCGAGTCGACAATTATTAAAAATTCAAAAAGCACGGTTTTCGGCGGAATTTCGCACGCCTATCTCCGCAACGGGAGATTATCTCGTTGTTGTGATGCCGCGTCAGCGCTCTCACGACCCTCAGGCAACGGTCCGTGGGCTGACGTGGCAGGTCATCCCTGGTAACGCAATTTTGTTTTGCTGATGTGGCGCACGCCGATTCGAACTGAGTTTCGGAGGTATCCAAAGTGGTCCAATCAGGTTGTGTTTTCTTACGTCACGCTATCCTTATCGCGGTGTTTTTCGTCGACTTTTTCTCTTTTTAATTCTGCTGTTCCTCTGCACCCTGAGCTTTTGTGCGGGTCGGGGGTTTGCGAGTTATTATTTCTTGCAGCTTATTTTTTCTTCTTTTTCTGGCCGTCCTTTTCTATTTCTTTTTTTTCTTTTCAGCACAGTCACACCAAACACAAGTCTAAAGACTAAAAACCTGTACTAAATCCCATTTTTTTAAAACTCCCCCTTCTCTCACAATGTCCTGGCAAACGTACGTCGATACCAACCTCGTTGGAACTGGTGCCGTCACCAAGGGTGCCATCTTTGGACTTGACGGAAGCCAATGGGCTGTTTCCCCCGGCTTCCAGCCCTCCGCCGCTGAGGTCAAGGCCCTCATCGCTGGTTTCAGTGACAACAACTCTGTCCGCACCAACGGTCTTACCGTCGCTGGCACAAAGTACCTGACCATCCGCGCTGATGACCGCTCCATCTACGGCAAGAAGGTACTGTCTCTCGACTTGTTTCATTTTTCCTTCTCTACCATCTCTTTCTCTTCACACTCGCCCGAAATCAATATTTTTTCTCACTCCTCCCCACACTTTTTTTGAAACAAAGGGTGCCACTGGTGTGACTTGCGTCAAGACCACCAAGGCCGTTCTTGTTGGCTTGTACGATGACAAGATCCAACCCGGCCAGTGCGCCAACGTTGTTGAGAGACTCGCTGACTACTTGATTGGCCAGGGCTACTAAATATTTTATTTTGCAACCCTATCCTCTTATACTATTACTACTACCCACTGCTACTTTAATAGTGTAGAACCAAAGTTAAAAAAAAAAGTTTCTACGACAACACACTATTCTCTCTCTTCTCTCTCCCTCTGGAGTCGTTCTCTCTTGTTAATGCGGGGTGTCCTCGCAAGGACCCTTTGGTATTTCTTTCTCTCTCTCTCTCTCTCTCTGAGCAAAACCTGATCTCATCCTGGCAAGAACAAACACAACAACGACAACCCCACTCTATCGCGCGATGTTACTTCAGCAGTCGATCTCTCCCTGGTGGCTTGGCTTATGATGTAAAAGGCAAAGCTTCTTCAGCTCCATTTCTAGCAGAAGGGAGGAAGAGGGGGGAAAAGGGTGCACCTCTTGGCCCAGTGCAGCGCAGTGGTGGACACACAGTCAGACCAAAGCCCCCTTGTTTTGTTGACCTCGTAGCACGCCGCCCCCCAAAGCAGATCATCCGCTGGGAAATACCAGCGGAAATCAGATGGAAGCGATCTCGAGCTGAACAAACGGCCAACGAAGAGAAGTGGGAGACGATGAAACGCTGTGTGCTTGACGTGCAAGACAAGTATTTTTCTATGAAGTGTCCCGGAGGAACCCCAGCCACACTACAGAGACGATGCCCTTAAAACAAAAACTCTCTCTCGCTCTCTCTCGCCGAATCTTCCTTCTCATCTCTCTTTCCTTCTCCACATTCCCTTTTGAAACAAACACGACGCAACACCTCCCCCGCTTACTTCACACGCAACAAACAAAAACGAAATGGACGAAAGTGACTTTAGAGATGAAGAGGTAGACGCCACGACGCCACAAGATCAAAACGAAGCTAGGACTTCCCCCTCTGCAGCGGCCTCTTCTTCTTCTTCTTCGACTTCACCGTTCGAATCGCCCAAAGAAATGAGAGCCGTTGTCTTCAGGCGCTTTGGTGAGCCTGGTGACGTGCTGGAGCTGATCGACGACCAACCCGTGCCCGAGCCTGCCAAAGGAGAAGTGCTGGTTCACGTCTTTGCCTCCTCCATCAACCCTGTGGACTGGAAGTTCGTGATGGGCCTTCTTGGCTGGTTTGCTCCCTCGGTTCGTCCCTCCTTTACTCTCTTTATGTTCTTTCTCTTTCTCACCATGTTGCTTCTCTGCATCGCTTTGCGTTCTGCCGCTGTCTATTCCTTCTCTCTCTCTCTCTCTCTCTCTCTCTTCTGACAAAACAACTTGTGCGTTCTTTCTTCAACGTCTAGCCACCATACATTCCAGGAAGCGATGTATCAGGAGTGGTCGTGAAGGTGGGACCCGGCTGCACCAAGTTCAAGGCAGGAGACCAAGTGTGGGGTGCTACAGGACACGACTTTGCTGCCTTCTCCGACTTCATTACCATCCCTGAGAGCCACATCTCCAAGAAGCCCCACAACCAACCCCACATGGCAGCCGCCACCATGCCTCTTGTTTGTTTGACTGCATATCAGGCCTTGCAAAAGGCTCGTCTCAGCTCTGGGCAGAAGCTTTTGGTGCTTGGCGGAAGCGGAGGAGTTGGTACGCATTCATTCGGTCATTCTCTCTCATCATTCTCAGCTCATATCTGATCTCTCTCTCTCTCTCTCTCTCTCTCTCTCTCTCAGGCTCTGCTGCCGTTCAACTGGGCAAACAAATGGGAGCCTACGTCGCAGCCACTTGTAGCTCCAATAACGAGGACTTTGTGCGTTCCCTCGGCGCTGATCACGTGGTCGACTACACCACCGAAGACTGGAGCAAGGTTCTCAGCGGACAAAATTTCGACGTTCTCCTGGACACTGTTGGAGAGGCCAACACCTGGCACCGAGCACATACCGTCCTCAAGAAGAGCAAAGGCGTTTTTGCGACGGTCGTTCCTACTTCTGCCAGTAACTTGAACTTTTCCAACAACAGCCAACAACAAGAACAACAACAACAACAGCAAAAACACCATTTGATGGGTGTTACCACTGTATTGAAGGAAGCCGGAAACTTTACTAAGAAAAAGTTCTGGCAGGCCATGGGATACCTTTGTTACCAACCGATTGTGGTCAGACCTTCTGGCAAGGATCTTGAGCGACTTGCGTATGCTCTTTCTTTCTTCTTCGCTCTTCATTTTTAATCCTTTCTTCTTCTTTCTTCACTCTTTCTTTACTCTTTCCTCTTCTGCTTTCTTCTTCAAAAGCTAATGCTCTTCTTTATCGTTTGTCTTTGTTTGACAACAAAAGTGAAATTGTGGAGAGCGGCGCGTTGAGGCCGGTGGTCAGCAAGTCCTATCCGATGGAACAGGTCAGAGTTGCCTTTGAGGAGAGCAAAGCGGGGCATGTCCGCGGCAAGCTGGCTTTGGTGTTCCAAGAGGAGGACACGCCCTCCCCTTACTCTCTGGGCGACGATGAGACAGAGGCCGAACCTGCTTCTTCCCCGCTGCGAGCCTGAACAACAAACCCTCTCTCTTGTTCTACAAGAATCTTCTGACAAAAACAAACAACAGAACTATAACAATTAGGATCGTTAATAAAAGGACGTTAAATGAAGCACCCCTTTCAGTGGTTCCGACTTTGGGCTCTTCAAAGGAAATGCCTTCGAAAAACGCGATGCGTCGGATGACTTCAATTGAAGTTTCGGTTTGTGAGACGATTCAAAGAGGAATATGCGTGCAAGCCAACACCTCAACACAAAACAGTGAAGCACACAAGTCGCATCCGTTAATGCTTCTTGGTAACCATTCGAAGAGACTCGCACAGAAGTACTAAATGCCAAACACAAAGGACCACGCCGACCGACGAGCCTGAGGACCCGTTCGAGGAAGAGGTACCCTTTCCTTTATGATCACTTCATTTCAATGCTGTTCATTAAAACACGTGCCGCACATTGTCCTAAAGAGAGGACAAGAATCGCATCTTGGTTGCATCTTGCAATAAACTGTTCATCCCTTTTTATGGGCAAACCTGGCTGAAGATGCGAATGATGGCAATATAACGCCTAGTCCACTCGAACAGCTTATCTTCCTCAACCTCCTCCTTATTGTTTTTCAAAAACCAAAACAACGGTCCATTCGGTTTGCTTCTGGTATAGTCTTCTCTCTCTCTCTCTCTCTCTCTCTCTCTCTCTCCTCTCTAAACAGTACGATATAGCTCTTTTTTTGTATAAAGGTAGACAGCAGACAAACAAATAAAGAAACAACGGGGAAGGAGGAATGGAAGAAGAACCTACAAGAGATGGGGCGGCGTTGGGCGGAAGGTTGCCGGAAACCATGAGAGCTGCCGTCTTCACCGCCTTTGGTGGGCCTGAGAACATCAAGGTGGAGGAGGAATGGCCGGTGCCCAAGATCAAGCCCGACCAGTATCTCCTGCACGTTCACGCCACGTCCGTCAACCCAGTCGACTGGAAGTTGGTGGAAGGCATGCTTAAATACATTGGTCCCAACGTACGCTTCATTTCTTCTCAGACTTCTCTTCATCGCTTCTTGTTGTCTTCATCTGTATCTTTCTCTCTTGCTAAAGTTCGTGCTTCATTCTTTCTAAACGACATATCCAGCCACCTCACGTCGTAGGCACCGACGTGTCCGGTGTGATCGTCGCCGTCGGCCAGGACTGCACCAAGTTCAAAGTCGGCGACGAGGTCTATGCGGTGTTGGGCCTGCTGTTTGGGACGTGCGCCGAGTACGCCGCCGTCCCCGAGAGCTACCTGGCGTTCAAGCCAAAGAACCTCAGCCACGAAGCGGCGGCCACCATCCCTCTAGTCGGCCTGACCGGCTACCAGGCCTTGCTGCAGCACATCCACCTGAAGAAGGATCAGAAGCTCTTGGTCTTGGGAGGCAGCGGGGGCACAGGCTCCGTCGCCGTCCAGATTGCCAAGCATCACATAGGAGCTCACGTTATAGCGACGTGCAGCAGCCGGAACGCCGAGTGGGTGCACTCCCTGGGGGCCGACCAGGTCATCGACTACAACACGGAGGATTGGGGGGAGGTTCTGGCCGGCGAAGAGGTGGACGCCATCTACGACACCGTCGGCGAGCCGGACTCTTGGCACAAGGCCCACGGCGTGCTGCGTTCCGGCGGGCACTTTGCCACCATCATCCCCTCCAACGCCAAGGAGCACTCGGCAAAGGAGGTGTTGAAGACCGTGGGCAGCATTGTCAACAAGAAGTTTTGGCAGGCCATGGGATACTTGAAGTACGACATTGTCACCACGAAGAAGAACGGCTCTGACCTACAGAAGATAACGTACGCTTCATTCTTTCAAGATGAACAGGAAACTGTTTCTAACAACTAGAAAAAAAAAACAGAGAGTTGATAGAGCTTGGCCAGGTGAAACCGGTGGTCGGCAAAGTGTACCCCTTTGATGAGACTAGCAACGCCTTCGCAGAGAGCAGAGCAGGTCGCGTGCGAGGCAAACTGGCCATCTCCTTGGTCCCATCCTCACCGGACGAGAACGCCGAGAATGACTCCAGGAAAGCCAGCGGGAACTCCTCCTCGTCTTCCTCTTCTTCTTCTTCCTGACCGTTGGTTGGTTGCTCATAGGAGCCGAGTTTATGGGTTGAATATAATAGGACAAACTCTTTAGTGAACATGTATAACAAACTTTTAATCTGTGTTCAAGCATACCTTGATTCTTTGACGAAGAGGCACCCATCTGTTCAAAAGCGGGCCTTGCCGGTTGCCTTTCTGTTTGTTAGCTTTTGTGGCCTTTCCCGTTTGGAACAAACGCTTCAGCAGGACCGAGGAGGGGTAGGTTCAGCATCGGAAGGAAACCGGCCCGCAACTGGGAGAAGGAGGAGGTCTTTTTCAGCTGAATGGAGGCTGCAGACCTAAGACTAGAGGCTGTTGACCAACGGTTGGAGGCTATCGACCGACAATTGGAGGCAGCAGACCGACGGGTGGAGGAATCACGCCGATGGTTGGAGGCTGCGGACCGACAGTTGGAGGAAGAGCACCGATGGTTGGAGGTAATAGAGCTAGAATTGAAAGGTGCAGGTGAGAAAAACATCAACACCTCTTCTTTTTCTTCCTCTTCTCCTCCTTCACCCCCCAAGCTTCCTCAGCCGACGTTATTCTCACTTGATTCTTGGTTAAGCGTCACGTTGCGTTAAAACGGGTCACCCTCCCACGTTTTACTCTGCCTTTGTTTGAGAGAGCTGAACCAGACATGGGAGGGCGAGTCCTTCCTCTTGCAAACGCGTTAGCAATATTCATCATAGCAAGAAAAGCAGACATCGGCGAATCCGCTCTCTCTCTCTCTCTCTCTCTCTCTCTCTCTCCTCTGCTTGGTTTCTGGACGAAACTGCCAGCAAAGAATGTCCTTCTCCTCCTCCTGTTCCTCCTACGACGCCTCTCGGGTGCTTCGTGAGCAGTACGCCGCTCTCATGACCTCACACACAGCTGTGGGGGCACAATGCTTGCTACGGGAACGAGACGGAGGAGGAATGGCGGCGAAGGAAGAAAGAACGGGAGACAGAACGGTGGCGAAGGGAGGAAGAACTTCAGCAATGGTGCCTCCAACTTAATTTCCTCTTTCTCTCCTTTCTTCAAAGGATTTGTTTAAATGGTGGGCATCTGTTGTTGTTTATGTTAAATAAAGAGAAAAAAGAACGGGAGGTTTTTAAGTGGAGAGAGAAAGATGCTGTTTGCTTCGGCTGTTGGAAAGGTAGGGCCGCAGGACCCATTCGTTCTCGGCTTCTACCATGTCCACTGTGCCCAGCTTTATTTGGTAGAGTCTCAGCTCGAAGCGAGGACCGATCTCCTTCAATTGGACTTCCTTGTGGCCTTCTTTCTTGTAAAGATGATGTCTATCAAGGTATCAGCAAAAGCATGAGAGAGAGAGAGAGGAGCAAAGCCAGAAAAACGAGAGAAAGAACGAGAAAGAAAATAAACAAAAACAAGACAAAGAGAAAAGAAAGAGTAACCTGAAGGAGATAAAGTCATTTTGGTTCACGAAGCTAATGGTTCTTGTGCTGTCCTCTTTTGGCACCGGGAAGAGATGCTTTAATATGGTTTGAGTCTGTATGGAAACAAAGAAAAAAAAAAAGAGAAAAGATATAACTGTCTGAGTGAATAACAAAGGAAGGACAGCAAGAAGCGACAAATAAAATAAGAGGGCAGAAATATACCCGTTCACCAAGTTTAGAGTCAAACTTGTGGAAAATGAGATGAGGATTCTGTTGGGACATGGTGGTCTTCTCTTGAATGTCATGGCGAAGCACACAGTTGATAATGCCAAAATAGGCCGTTGGTCCATATGGCAAATGTGATACTATCATTCCATCTGTAGTTTTTTAATGTCAGCATTCGTCTTTTCTTAAGAAAATAAAGGAGGAACAACAATTTTCATTAAGAAACAGAACGGAGAGTAAGGGAGAGAAAGAAGAGACGAGGAGGAAAAAGAAAGCACAGAAAAGAAATTACCAGGCTCTCCTCTGTGTTCGTGAAGAATGATCATGTCTGTGATTTCGTTGGCGCGACAAGCTTCAACCAGTTGCTTCACCACGTAACCTCCTCTGTTCATTCTTGTTGCATTCGGAAAAACTAATCTCATTTCCTTTGTTTATTTCGGGTTAGTCAAACAAACGAGGAAAGAAAACTCCTGAGAGAAGCAACGAAGTAGATACATAAGAGAAGCAGAGAAAAGGAAGGAGAAAGAGAGAGAGAGAGAGAGAGAGTAGAGAGAAACGAGAGCGGCAGAGAAGAGGAAGAAGAGAGAGAGTAGAGAGAGTAGAGAAACGAGAGCAAAGGGAGAGACGAAAGCGAGAGAGACAGAACGACAGAGAGACTGAAGAAAGTAAGAAAAGACTCATAGAAGAGAGCATACTTTGGCGAATTGTGCAAGGCGACTAGAAGGGTTACGAGAGGTAGTGATGAAGATCTTTGGGTCCCTAACGGCGGCTCGTGCGTACTCGTCGTCAATAAGTTGACGCGGAACTTTTACAGAAAGAGAAGAGAAGAGAGCAAAAACAGTAAACGAAGAGCAAAAGTTGAATGTGAATGTGAAAGAGACAAAACGTACTTTCAGTTCTGGAGTCGTCCATTTCTATTTCAGCGCGAAGGGCCTCTTGTTCTCTCAACAAGTCGTTGGGAATCGCTTTACCCTCTGCTCAACAACAACGACAAAAAAATTCAAGTAAGATACCAAGGGAGAGACGAAAGGAACGAGAAGAAGAAGAAAAAAAAGGAGAGGACTTGCCTTGAAGGGCCTGTCGTAGCCTTTGTTTCTTCTCATAGTCCTCTTTTTCTTTGCCTTCCAAGCTCTTCCGGTAGAGATATTCCCTTCGCAAACGTGTGTTTCTCCGCAACTGTGATTTTGTTTGTGGGTGAGCAAAAAAAAAAAAAAAAAAAGGCAAAGAGCTTCGCTTGGAGAACACTACCATCTTTGCAACGTTTTTTTTTTTAAAAAACAAAAAAACAGACTGGCGACACTACGAGTCTGTCCGGCTCCGAATCGCTGGCTGCGTTTGCTTCTCTTTCTTTCTTCTTTCTTGTGTTTTCGCCTGACGTGACCAATCACCTAACAAGGAAATACTTACGTCATAAGTCTACAAAAATCAAATCCGCTAAAATGTAATGTGTCATACTTCACTATTTTAAGAAATCGTGACATCACCGCTCACCATTTACAAAGCTGACGTGGACAATGACCAAGTAAAGTGAAATCCATGTCTTATGTCGACAAATAATGGCCGAAAAAATGAAAAGAAAGTACGAAGAAAACGGCAAAGTGATCAACTGGTCGAGTGCTATATCCCCAGGCTGCTCACTCAGGGCCGGCCCTATTAAATGCTCTCCACTGCCCTGTTAGCGCGTCGTGGCATGGCCACACGGTCCTACCCTCTGCGTGCAGCCGCCACAACCGCCACGCGGAGCCCCGCGGTCGGAAGAAGTTCTCACGGCCGCTCGCTGGCGAGGCGATGGCTTGTGGCCGGCTCTCTGTTGAGCACCGCTGGCTCTCTCTACTATGTCGACAAGGTTTTTTCTCTCTCTCTCCTCTCTCTCTCTCTCTCTCTCTCTCTTCTCCACTCATCGCTTTTTAAATTTGTAGAAAGTGAAAGAGCATCATCCACACTTTGCAGAGCTGTGCTTCTCGGAGAAGCTCCTCCATGCCCGTCGCTTCCTGCAAACCACCTACGTGATGGCCGTGGTGTCGTGGGACTACAAGCACTCCTTGCGCAACTATCAGTATGGCACCCCTGAGTATGCGGCCGTTCGTTCTGAGGTACCTCAGAACTCTTTCTTGTTGTAGTTCTTCTCCTTCCCCTTCTCCTTCTCCTTCTCCTCCTTTGTCTTGTTCTTGTTCTTGTTCTTGTTCTTGTTGTTGTTCTTGTTCTTGTTCTTGTTCTTGTTCTTGTTCTTGTTCTTGTTCTTGTTCTTGTTCTTCTTGTTCTTCTTCTTGTTCTTGTTCTTGTTCTTCTTGTTCTTCTTCTTGTTCTTCTTCTTCATCTTCATTTTCTTCTTCTTCTTCTGGTTATTCTGGTTCTTCTTCTTCTTCTTCTTCTTGTTCTGATGGAATTTTTTTAAAATCTTCATTTTCTTCTTCTTCTTCTGGTTATTCTGGTTCTTCTTCTTCTTCTTGTTCTTGTTCTTCTTGTTCTTCTTCTTGTTCTTCTTCTTCTCCTCTCCGTTGCTTGTTGCTTCCATTAACAATAGGTTTTCTCCATTTCTTTTCAATTCTTGTTTTCGTGGTATATTTTATGTTATCTTTATTGTTTCGCCGTTCCTTTTGCTTCTCCTCTCTGTCTTCATTCTCTCTTCACTTGAAAGCAAAGGTTCATCAAAGGACAGCAAATCGGTTGTTAGAGCTCTGTCGTAAACACGCTGGCGTCTTTATCAAAGCTGGACAACACATTGCCTCCATGAATCATGTTCTTCCTCGAGAATACACTCAAACACTTGCTGTTCTTCAAGACCAGGTCATTTTCTCCTTCTCGTTGTTGTCCTTCATCTTCTTCATCTTCATTGTTTGTTGTTGTTATTCTTCTTCTTGTTCTTGTTCTGATGGAATTTTTTTAAAAAAGGCGCCGAACAAACCATTCGAAGAGATAGTAGAAGTATTTAAAGAGCAATTAGGCAGACATCCGGATGAATTGTACAGTTTTTTCGAGAGGAAACCCATAGCTTCAGCCTCGTTGGCTCAAGTTCATCGGGCCAGATTGCATGATGGTCAAGATGTCGCTGTCAAAGTGCAGTACTCTGACTTTGAGCGGTTGACTTCTGGCGATCTTCTTGCGATTGACGTTGCTGCCCGCACGATTGCGTGGGTTAGTATCACTCTCTCTTGCTGTTGGCTTTGTTGTAATTGTGTTTCTACAGCTGTTTCCAGACTTTCAGTTCGGATGGATAGTACCTGAATTCAGAAGAAACTTGGCGATGGAAATAGGTACCTTCTCCATCTATTCCAAAGTCCTTTTTTCCCATCCATAACAGTCATTCGAACTTGGCCAGACTTTACAAACGAGGGCAAGAATGCAGAACGAATAGCCAAAAATTTTTCTCACGAACGTCAGCTCGCAGTACCACGTATCTTTTGGGTATGTTCACTCTCTTGTCTCTTCTCTCTCCTTTTAAATCTAACTTTGCTGTAAACACAAGCCATTGACAGCGAAGAAAGTGTTGACTATGGAATTCATGCACGGCGTCAAAGTCACTGATCTAAAAGGCCTTGAACAACTCGGCGTTGATAAAACAGAAGTTTGTTTCTCTTTGCTCTTGTAGTGGCTGTCCTTGCAATTCTTGAATCAAACTTGGTAACAATTTTTACCAGGTTGCAAGACTTCTGCATTGTCTCTTCTGCGAACAAATCTACGAACATGGATTCATTCACAGTGATCCTCATCCAGGCAACATTCTCATCCGGAGAATGGATGGTCGCCCCCTTCCTTCTTTTTCTTTTCCTGCTTTAAATGCGAACAACGAAACGTCTTCACCGTCCGCAATAACTTTGCCACTTCCGAAAGGCAAGCCTCAAGTCGTATTATTGGATCATGGACTTTATCGTGAACTTACCAATCAATTTAGGTTTGTACGTTGTCTTCTTAATTTCCTCTCTTCTCTCTCTCTCTCTCTCTCTCTCTCCTCTCTGTTTTCTTCTCATTCTCTTTTATCTCAACAAAAACTTAAACAAACTTGAAGGTTGGACTATTGTAAACTTTGGCAAGCACTGATCAAGCGAGACAAGAAGAAAATCGAAAAGTACTGCCGGAGAATGGGAGCAGGAGACTTTCACGAGCTCTTCACCGTCATCCTGACTTTTCGTCCTTTGGACACGACCGCCAACAGCGGAGTCTCTTTCATCTCAAAGACGAACAAATGGATAAAGCGCAGCTGCGTTTGATTCGCGCCCAGATGAGAGAACGTAATGCGAGACTAGTGTTTTCGGAGCTTATGCAGAATATCGATAGGCAGCTTCTTCTTGTGCTTCGAACCAAGTAACCACCGTTTTGTTTTCTTTTCACTCTTCCTCTATTCTCGTCTCTGTTCTTCTTCTTTGTTTCTTATTTTTGTTTTCATTCTTTAAACAAAGCAACTTGATAAGGTCAATCATTCAAGACTTGGGAGCCACTTCTTCGGTAGATCGCTTCACTATAATGGCTCGCTATAGTTTTTATGGCCTTCATGGCCGCTTTTCTGGTTTGTTTTCATCTTCCTTGCTGCTTTGTTCTTTTTTCTTTTGCCAATGCGCATTGTTGACAAAAACGCAAAACAGATCAAAGTTTGTGGCAACGAATAAGAAGGACAGGCAGTTCGGCATGGTTGGAAGCACACCTCTTGCTTTACAAACTGGTCTTCCAAGTTTGGCGGACTTGCTCTCGTTTTCTTTCTCTCTTTGTCAAGCTATAAGGATGCTTTCTCTCATCTTTTCTCAGTCACTCTCTGCCCTACTGAAGTCAATACGATGACTTGAACAACTGTACAAAACAGTCACATCTCCCTTCATTCATGTTCTCTCCCTCTCTCACAGAGTTGGATGAAGATTCAAACCTTGTTCACAGGAGAAAGGGGTGGTTGTCCTTCCAGTACCGCCGTCAAGTTTGCCAGCGCCATGAGCTTTAGAGCCAGAAAATAAAATATAAGACAAAAAAGAAAGAAGAAGGAAGAAGCGGAAGAATACATACAAACATGTCACTTCTGGTTTCTAGCGTGGCAGTGCCGATGTGGGGCAGCACTGTCACAGACGGATGTTGCAACAACTCTGGAGATACTTTTGGTTCATTCTGCATGTAAAAGAGTAAGGACAACGGTAAATCATTGGTCATGCAAACAAGAAAGAGCACGGTGAAGCGAATACCTCGAAGACGTCCAGACCAGCACCACCAACTTTGTTGTTCTGAAGATACTCCACCAATACCTTTTCATTTATTACTGCTCCT
This sequence comes from Balamuthia mandrillaris, assembly GCA_031835245.1. NCBI lineage: Eukaryota > Discosea > Longamoebia > Balamuthiidae > Balamuthia > Balamuthia mandrillaris. Next base: position 90,849 of record JAVKOQ010000134.1, on the reverse strand, counting down.
CTCGCTTTTTTATTTCACGAAATTATGTGAAGAAAGAAAAGGGTGAGAAACAAGGCAAGAAAACGAGAAAGAATGTGCGAACAAGACGTACACGTATTGATAATGTAAACACCATCTTTCATGGCTTCAAACTGAGGTCTGTCCAACAAATGTCTAGTCTCCGCTGAAAGCGGAGTGTGGATGGAAATGAAGTCGCACTGAGGTAACAATTCTTCCAAAGAAGACACGTACTTTGCGTTAAGCTCTTCCTCCAATTCGGAAGACAGTCTATGCCTGTTGTAGTATAACACCTTTGTTTCACGTTAATTCAATAAAGGAGAGGAGAAGTGGAAAATGCAGAAGAAGCAGAAGAAGGAAGAAGGAAGAAGAACAAGAAGAAGAAGAAGAAGAAGAAGGAAGAAGGAAGAAGAAGAAGAAGAACAAGAACAAGAACAAGAAGAAGGAAGAACAAGAAGAACAAGAACAAGAACAAGACGTAAAGAAGGTGAGCAGGAGAAGAAGCAGCAAGAAGCGCAAGAAAGACAAGAACAAGAAGAACGAGAAAGAACATCGAATAGATAACGGAAGGAGAACAATGTACATTCATGCGAAGTGGCGCAACACGTCGAGCCAAAGCCTGACCAATCTTTCCTAACCTTTTTTCACCAAGGATAAGAAACAACACTAAGAGCAACAACAACCGCAACAAAAGCAAGCCTTGTCGAATGCGGACCCGATGATGCCAAGGGTTTTATGTTCGGGGTCCCTCCCCCAAAAGGCAGTGAGCCCCGTGCCGCCAGCCCTCTCCCACTCGCCGCTGCGCACAAAGGCCTCCGCTTGGCTCAGCCGTCGGCAGGACTGCAGCAGCAGGGCCAAGGCCACGTCGGCCGTTGCGTTGGTGGTCGGATCGGGCGTGTTGCACACTTGTATTCCTTTCTGTTGCGTTGCGTTGCGTTGATGAGAGAGAGAAAGCGAGAGGAGAAGGAGAAGGAGAAGGAGAAGGAGAAGGAGAAGGAGAAGGAGAAGGAGAAGGAGAAGGAGAAGGAGAAGGAGAAGGAGAAGGAGAAGGAGAAGGAGAAGGAGAGAAAGAAAAAAAAAGAAAAAGAACCTCAGTAGCGTAACCAACGTCAACGGCGTCGTAGCCAGCGCCGAAACTGGAGATGACGCGGAGGCGAGGGGCGTGGTCCATAAGCTCGCGGTCCGGCTTGTCTTTGGCGTGAACGAGCACGCCCTCCACGTCAGCGATGCGTTTCAGCAGCTCCTGCCGGTCCATGTAGTGCTCATCGGAGCCCAACTCGACCTAATAATGATGTTAAAAAAAAAAGATCATCTGAACAAGAACTCCATTTCCAGAAGGAAGTTTATATAGACTGTACATCAAACTTGGCGCAGAGGGCATCGAGCTGTTGGTTGATGAGAGGATTCCTGGGGAGAGGTCTCGTTAGCAGCACTTTCTTCTTTCGTTGTTGCATTTTTTTGATTGTAGATCAAGTAGAATCAAAGGTTCAATGGTAATTCAAAGATATCATCGATGACATCATCAGCATGCTGATCATTTTTTGAAATTTCAGAGTGAAATTGGTGTGTTGCTTCTGGAAACATGAATGAAATTTTATAGAAAATTAAAACTATAGTACAGAAAAAAAAAACAAAACAAAACAAAAAGAAAAAGATGAAGAGACAACGAGAAGAAACAGAGGCTCCTCTTGAAACGGATGCGCAGGCCCAAAGAACCTATGACTCCAACATTCAAAAGATGTTGGAAGAGGTCGTCGAAAGGGATGAGAAGAGGAGAAGGTCCCCTTCCAGCCGGGTGGACGATACCTTTGTGCTGCTGCTGGCCAGGACCAAGGTGGAGGACGTCCACACCGCCAAAAGCATGCTCCTCACCGCCACCAAGAACGAACCCCTCCCATCTGCCTTCAAGGTAACCTTTTAAATTTTTCTGTTTTATTTATTTATTTTAATTTTATTTTATTTTATTTATGTAACAAAAAAATAAAACAGAAAATGGTGGAGAACAACATATGGTCGCTGCCGGTGATGAACCAGGGAGGGCGCTACTTTGGCTTCGTGGACATGGTGGACGTGGTCACGCACCTCCTGGACAAGGTCGACCAGAAGCACCTCACGGAGGGGGAGCAGGTCGGCATCGACGACATCGAACAGGTCAAGAGCGCCACCGTCAGGCAAATCATGAGTACAATGCAACATGCCCTTTCGTTCTTTCTCTTTCATCCGTTCCTTTTTCGTGTCTATCGTCTGTTTGCATGACGGTTATTCTTGCTTGTTTGATGGATTGTCCGTTTCTCTGCTTTGATTGCTTGTTTCATCGATATTGCTTTGTTTGTTGTTCTCGTTTTTGTGTTGTTGTTTGTTGTTGTCGCTTGTCTTCTTGCCCTTTCTTGTTCTTGTTCTTCTTCGTCTTCATCTTCTTCTTGTTCTTCTTCTTCTTCTTCTTCTACTTCTTCTTCTTGTTCTTCTTGTTCATCATCATCATCTTGTTGTTGTTGTTGTTTTTCTCGTGCTCGTTCTTGTTCTTGTTCTTCTTCTTCTTCTTCTTCTTCTTCACTGTATTTATTGATATTTTGTTTGATATGAAACCCACCACCAAAAACAAAGCATATCCGCTGTCCAAGAAGAATCCATTCCATCCAATCATGAAAGGCTCTTCCCTGCTCACTGCTGTGGAAGCATTGTCCCGCGGTGCTCACCGAGGTACATTTATTAAAACGCGTGCAACTGTTAATTGTTTCATTCGTTCATTTCTTATCTCATTCTTCAACCCCGTTCTTAAACGTCTTCCATCCTTCCGATAAAGTGCCGATTGTAGATGAGAATGATCAGCTCATCAACCTGATTACCCAAAGCGGAATGATCGGTTGGATTCACAGCCACATGGAGGCTTTAGGAGGTTTGTAATGGTATAACTTTCCCCGTTTCCTTATCTGGCTGAACGAACGATGTCACAGAGAGAAGAAACCTCAAAGTGGAAGATATGGGAGATTGCGTGCAGTACGTCCTCTCCGTTTTGAGCACCGACCCTGCCATCGAAGGCTTTCGTCAACTCAAAGCTGGGGTTTGTTTCCTATTTCTTTTCCTTGGTCGGCTTTCCGTTCGTCTCACCAACAACAACAAAACAAAAGGAAGTAAGTGCGGTTGCAATCATCGACCAGGATACAGGAGCTCTGATTGGTAACTTGTCAGCCAAAGACATCAAGAGAGTCTGGTCTGATGTTCGTTTCTTGCCGCGACTCTTCGAACCTGTGACATCTTTCATCGATCAGCGTCGCCATCGGGTTATCAGCGTGAGGATGAACGACACGTTGGAGACCGTTGTGAATAAGCTGCATCAGCATCGCGTGCATCGAGTGTACATCGTTGCAGAGGACGAGGAAGAACAGAACGTCACCAAAGCCATTGGAGTCATTTCGCTCTCCGATGTTCTTCGTATGTTGCTTCCATAGTAAGACGTTAAAAAAAATTGTCTCTTGACAAAAACGAGAATGCAGTCTTCTTTCCTCACCCCTTGTTCTGTTGCCTCCTCAACTTCCGTTATTACGGGTCCATCCTGGGTTACCAGTCGACATAAACATTAGATCAATTTTGGCCAAAATAGGAAAAGATCATAATATTTATGATTTACTATTGGTACTTTGAAATTATTATTAAAAATGAAATGAGATCAAACAAACAAAAAGAAACAGAAAAGCAATGGAGAAGCAAGCCGCGGAGGAGAAGAAGAAGGCTTTGGACCTGCAAAGTTTGAAACGCAAAAGAAAACGGCGCTTCAAAAAGGCGCTGCGCAAAGGCCATCTTTCTTATTCTGGTCTCAACCTCTGCGATGACTTCCTTTCTTCTTTCGATGGTTGGGTCGCCAACATTCCGGCCAAGTGGCTTCCGCCTTCCTCTCGACCGATCCAAACGTTAAACCTTCGTCACAATGCCTTCCATTCTCTTCCTCCTTCCACTTTCTCTGCTTCCGCTTTGTATGCCTCTCTCACCCGCCTCGACCTCGGCCACAACCAGCTGCTCTACTTTCCCGAAGCCTTGTTGCAGCTCTCCAACCTTCGCCATTTGAGCCTCATTCACAACCAGCTGACTTACGTCCCCTCCTCGCTTTGCCAGCTCTCCTCCTTGACGTTCCTCGCCCTCAGCCACAACCGCATCGACTGGTTTCCGCTTTGCCTGCTCTTCCGCTTGAGCGTTCTGCTGTTGAACAACAACCTCCTCGTTTCATTTCCTCAAAACTCTTCTTCTTGTTCTTCTTCTTCCTCTTCCTCTTCTTCTTCCTGTTCTTCTTCTTCTCGTCCTTCTTCCATCATCACGGAGGAAGACATTGCAGCAGCCAAACAACTTTGTTCTGCTTCTTCTCCGCTTTCCGTCTTGAACCTCTCGGATAACTTTCTCCAACAGATATCCCCGCTCGTTTTCGACGGCGCTCATCTCCCCTCGTTAACTCGTTTAGATCTCTCCAAGAATCGTCTTCAGTATCCCTCCTCTTCTTCTGCCTCTTCGTCCGGATTGTCTTCTCTCGCAACGCTCTCTTCGTTGGTTCGGTTGGACCTAAGCTTCAACGCACGTTTGAAGCGGTTGCCTTCGTCTCTTTCGTTGGAGAGGCTTTCTTCCCTCGTGCGACTGGACTTGCGGCACTGTCGTTCTTTGGTCGAGCTTCCTTCTCATTTCGGCTTTCCTCCTCCGTTTCATTCTTCCTCCTCCTCCTCTTTAACGCGACTCGACTTGAGTTACAACGCGCTCCTAACTCAACTGCCACCAGCAATCGGTCGTCTCTCCTCTCTCCGGCGATTGAACCTCAAATCCACCGCCTCTTTGCGTTGTCTGCCGGGTGATCGGTGTTCTTCTTTCTGTGTTTCTGCTGAACAAGAAGAGGTGGAAGCGGAAGAAAGCGATAAGATGACGGAGTTGGAGGCTCGTTTGATGAAAGCGGCTGTTATCAATCCACAAAGAGGAAGAAGAGGTGATGTTTTTGGTTGCTGTTGTTCTTATAAACCGACAGAAACGAATCTAAACAAAAAGGACGAAGAAGTGGAGAGAAGAACAGCGCAACAGCCTCCTCCAGTTCCAACATTGCTTCAATTCTCTCTTCTTGTTCTGCTGTTTAGCGACAACAACAAAGCAGAAGAGGAACAGAAACGAGAAAGCAACGAAATAGATGAAGAGGGAGGAGGAATGGAGAAAAGATGGAAGAAAGTACCGTTAGAAGAGATAAAGTGGTTTTGGAAAGGAAGGGAGAGGAGGTGTCCTCGCTGCTGCAAGTTCTTCTTTACTTTGGATGAAAACGGACCCTTTTATTATTATCGACGCTGTACTGCTTCTGCCTCTTATTTCTCTAGTGCCCCACGTTACTTTTTGTTTCAACGCTACCTTTGTCCGTTTTGTTGTAGAGATATAGAAAAATAATATCGAAATATTTACACCTATTTTTAAAAAAAGTCTGAAAGAAAGATAAGACAGAAGAAAGATAAAAGATCGCAAAAAAAACGAAACGATAAGAAAGAGAAGCATACTTTTTTGTTTGTTGTTCTTTTTTACTTTACTTGGCTGTCTCTTCGTTTACTTGTTGTGGTTGCTGATGTTCCAGATCGACCACGATTCTTTCCAAGGCGTCGCCAATGCAGTCAATGTGTTGGATAATCGTTGTTTCAGCTCCTCCTTCATTATCTTCCACAAATATGCTTAACCACTCCACTTTTTGAAAGCTATTTATGTGTTGGTTTGTTAGCAGGCAATAAAAGAGCTAAAGAGAAAAGAAAGAAGAGACGAGAGAAAGGTTTTTACCGCAATGGTTGTAAAAGAATGCCCTCTTCAAAGTGTTGGGGGGTGAGGGTGAGTTGGAGGGCAGGAGGATAATCGTCCACGTCTTGGAAGTTTAGGTTCTGCTGGTTCACAAACAACTTTATGTTCTTTGGCGCTGTTGCTGTTCGCAGTTCAAAAAGATAAGTTGTTAAGAAGAGGAGAACCAGAGAGGAGAGACGAGAGAGAGAGAGAACGAGTGGAAAGGAAGGAGAAGAAAGCAATGACAACATAAGAACAAGAAGAGCAAGAACAATAGCAAGAAGATGCCGGAGAACAGCATCAACACAAAAGAAGAAGGATCCAACGGAAGAAGAAGAAGAAGAAGAAGAAGAAGAAGAAGAAGAAGAAGAACAACAACAACAACAACAACAACAACAACAACCCACAAGAAGAAGAACAAGAAGAAGGAGAAGAACAAGAACCAGAACAACATAAAACAACAACAGGACCTAACCAACACAAAAAGTTGGAGGGAGAAAGGGCATACCAGCGTGGGAGGCGAGCGGTGCCAAACAAAGGCGGTGCAGCTTGACCGGCCGCGTGAACCTCAGGTGGAGCAAGAGCTGCGGGTCGCAGTCGCTCTCCAGGTACTCCTCCTCCTCTGGGAGAAAGCAGGGCGTTGCGCAGCGGGTGCTCCTCGCTCTGGTTGAGGCAGTGGCACTGCTGCCGGTCCAAGAAATTGGCCAGGTTGATCCTCTCCAACAGCTTGGGCTTTTTTTGCTGGTTGACGTCGGTGAGGACGGTGAAGCCTGGTTCGGGAGGGGGCACCACGTAGCCGGGTCTTTTGGTCCCTGTGGTGGCGGCGGAGGAGGCGGAAGAGGAGGAAGAGGCAGAGGCAGAGGAGGAGTCTGTCTCTTTTTCCTTGACTTTGGAGTTTGGCTGCTGTTCCTGGTCCAGAGACATCTCTGCCTCCAATGCTTCCCGTGGTCTCTTCTCGCCTCGGTTGCTCTGTGGCTGTTCCATGCGTGAGGTTTCTTGTTGTGATGAAGGTGATGAGGGTAGCGGTCCTTCTGCTTCCTGTTTGTTGGTCTTATCTTCCTTCTCCATTTTTTCTCTCTTTGAAAGTTTTTCCTGGAAAAATTTAAATGAAATAATTAGTGTCGACATCACCGCTGTTAAATATGTCGACAAATTAGTGTCGACTATTTGTTATTCGATATTTTATTCGACTTTTTGATCTTTCAACATTTTATTTCTTATTTTCATTTTTTAAAAAAATCGAATCAACCAACAGAAAGAAATTATAGGCATGGAAGAAAGCATTACAGCGCCACGACGACGCAGAGAGCGCAACCCCTTCGCCAAGGCCAGCGACGAGGTCCTCCTGCACATCCTCCGCTTTTTGCCCGCGCCCTCCGTCCTTCAGCTGGCCCTGACGGAGCGCCGGTGGTCCCGCCTCTGCCAGGATGAGCTCGTTTGGAAGGCCCTGGTCCGCCGAGACTTTGCCCACGTTGCCGGCCTCCCTGGCGGCGACCCCCATTCGCCTCTCCACTTTCCCCTTTCTTCTTCTTCTTCCGCAACAAAGGAAGACAGAGAAAGGGAGGAATCCTATGGGTCCTCATCGGACCACATAGATTGGAAGCGAGTGTACTTTGACAACCAACAAACGACGCGACTCACGGACGTTCGTTGGCACAAGGCGCTCCTCTGGTCCGACCTTCTTCGCCGTCACCGCATGCAACGCCTTCACGCCCTTCAGTCTTCTTCTTCTTCCTCCTCCTCCTCTGCAGAGCGGGAGGAAGAACGTCGGCTCTTTGACCTCATTTATTGCTCCGCTCGCTCCATCTCGGAGCGGAGCAAGGACAGGAAGAGGGAGGACCCGGTGCCGAGAGAGGGGCACGCCATGGTCGCCATGGCGGACGCTCTCTTCCTCTTTGGCGGCTTTCAATGCGACGACGAGGTCTACTGCCTCCAAACGAGGGTGAGAAGGAAGAAGAGGGGAGGAAATGAAGGAGGAGAAGGTGGAGGAAAGGAAGAGGAGGAGGAAGAAGAAGAGGAAGAAGAGGAAAAAGTGGACGTGTTGTTAAGAGAAGCAAAGTTGTGCTGGAGAAGGCTTCCTCTTGTGGAAGAACTGACAGAAGGGGAAAGACCGGGACATAGATATGGGCATACGTTGACGGCGATAGGACCGAGTCGGTTCCTGCTGTTTGGAGGCATGACGCAAGGCGGATATGGCGGAGAGTTGAATGACTTGTGGTTGCTCACCATTCATCCGTCCTCCTCCTCTTCTTCTTCTTCGAGTTCTTATGCCACTACTGCTGCTTCTGCAAAGAAACAAGACGAAGGAGCAAAAGAGAGAATGAAAGAAGACGACAAAAAGATGCAAAACAAGAAGGACAAGAAGAAGGAAAAGCAAAAAGAGAAAAAGCCAAAGAAAGAAAAGAAGAAGCAAAAGAAGAAGCTACGAACAGACGCTGCCGAAACCGAGACAGCAGAGCTTGTTCTGGAATACGAAGACGAAGAAGACCTCCCTCCTCCCCCATTCTTCGTGCAATGGCAACGACTGGACGAGAGCAAGGTCCAAGGCACTCCACCAGCAGCAAGGGGCTATCACTCTGCCGCCCTCTCTCCCAACGGACAACAGCTCTTCATTTACGGTGGTATCGGTCGGGCGCGTTCTCTGCAAAGTTTAGCTATCTTCGACATTCCTTCCATGAGTTGGTTATCCATCGAAGCAACCAAAGACGAAGAAGAGGAAGCGGAAGACGTTGATGGGGATGAAGAGAAAGATTCATGGAGGAAGAAAGATAAGCCGGGGCCACGCTTTGGACATAGTTGCCACGTGATTGGGGGGATGATGTACTTTGTGGGAGGAGGTGTTGGCAGCGATTTGCTTAGAGATGGGCACGACTTTGACGACGTGTTTGTGCTGGACCCAAAAACGCTGGCCTGGTCTCGCCTTGACATCGAGGAAGATGAACAACAACAGCAAGTGGAAGGAACTATGCGGAGACAAGGAGGAGGAGGAAGAAAGAAGGATGCCTTGGGTCGCTGTCATTGCGCTGTGGCCATCGGAGACAAGATCGTATGCTTTGGCGGCGGCAAGCAGGTGTGCAACCAGCTGTGCGTCCTGGACGTAGGCCAAAGGAAATGGGTCAACACCAAAGTGCACGGCAGGAGACGTCCTCCTGAAAGACAATCCGCCCAGGCGTGTTTCCTGCGAGGGTGGATTTGGATGTGGGGCGGGTTCAGCCCACGCATCGGAGCCTTTGGCGATCTTCACCTGTTGCAATTGGCGGACGCGAAGAAAGCGGATGGAGAGAAAGAAGAAGCGGAAGGAGAAGAAGAGGAAGAACTGAATGTGGATGATAGATTTGTGTTTCATGGTGGGGAAGTAGATTTGGACGGGGTGCTTGGCAGAGATCGTTGTCTTCTGTCTTGAAAAAAAAGAAGGGTTTACTGTACAAAAAAAATAAAGAAGAAAGCGAAACCTTATATCATTCTTTCTTTCTCTCATCGAGAGAAAGAAGAGAAGGGTGAAGAGGAGGAGGCCAGAAAGAAGGAGAAGGAGGCCGACGAGAGCCACCGCCCCATATCACGCGCTCATCCTCCATTCTCAACGATCCATCTCGTCCATCCATCACTCCAACACGAACAAAACGAGGTTGAGGCTCCGGTGGCTGTTGTTGCAAGTTGAACACGTCAAAGTCGATTCCGTTGCGATCGTTCGTGCCTGGAAGAAAAGAAACGGGTCCGGTCACTCCCTCAAAGCTTACTCGCCTCAGCGTCTCCATCCATTCGTTTCTTCTCTGCTCTGTCGTTATTGTTGTTGAGTGGGTGTGCTCCTTCTTCCAGAGCTTGATAGCTTCGACGATGGTCATGATGGTATCATATCCGAAAGGAGCCCACTGGTCCACTTCCTCGCGGTGAAAGGTGTCCCTAAAGGCTTTCAAGAAGCGTTCGTGTTTCGCTTGAGTGGTTGGAGAGGAGGAGATGGAGGGCATTACGGCGAGGTAGCCAAGCGCAGCTTCCATGGCGGTGGGGGAGGAGAAGGTCTCCTCGCCAACGATTTCAGTGGAGAGGTACGCGTAGTTCGCTCCAGTCATCCTTAAAGTTGTTGCTGCCTCGAACACAGCCCTTTGATGATGAAGAGAGATAAGAAGGCAGATGAGAAGAAAATGACAAGGAGACGCAAAACGAAGAGAGAGAAGCGGAGAGAAACGGAGCGAAGATGCTACTTTGTCTCAGGCACAGGAGCTGATATGAGGATAAAGCTGCAGCCAGACTCGTTGAGCTTTCGCATGCGAGCTACGACCACCTACACACAATTCAGACAGCTGATCAGCATCTCACCAAAAGAATAGCAAAACACAAAACAAAAGCAAAGGTTTGGGAATGAACCGCTTGTGGCGATCCTCTGTCAAAGCTTTCTAAAGCCATCACTGCAATGCCTTTTCTCTGCAATAATAACAATATAGTGTAATATCAGTATCAAAGAGAAGAAAAGGAGGGAGAGCAAGTGAGAGAAAGAGGAGAAGCAAGAGAGAGAGAGAGAGAGAGAGAGGGAGGGAGGAGGGAGGGAGGGAGGAGGGAGGGAGGGAGGGAGGGAGGAGGGAGGGAGGGGAGGGAGGGAGGGAGGGAGGGAGGAGGGAGGGAGGGAGGGAGGGAGGGAGGGAGGGAGGAGGGAGGAGGGAGGAGGGAGGGAGGGAGGGAGGGAGGGAGGGAGGGAGGGAGGGAGGGAGGGAGGGAGGGAGGGAGGGAGGGAGGGAGGGAGGGAGGGAGGGAGGGGAGGGAGGGAGGGAGGGAGGGGAGGGGAGGGAGGGAGGGGAGGAGGGGGAGAAAAACGCAAACAATACAAAACACATATCAAAAACGGACCGTGGCATAGTCATGTATAACTTTGGCTCCACCTGCTCCAAACGGGTCGCTCGTATGAATGACCGCCAACTTTTTGACTCCAAAGTGAGCGGCCACAGCCACCAAAGTGCTCGTGCCGAGGTCATCGGAGGGAATGGTGCGGAGGAAGAAAGGATAGGTGGAGGGGGAGAAGAGCTCTGGGCTGCCAGAGCCATAGCTTAGAACGGGCATTTGACGGGAGGAGGTTAAGTTGTTGGTGGCCGTTACCACGCCGCTGCAATCCGCTCCGACGATGGCTAGAAGTTGTTCTCCTTCTGTTTTGTTGTTTATTTGTTTTTGAATAAGTAGAGCGCGAGAAGAATGAGAGCACGAAAGGAAAGAAGAAAGCAAAAGAAAGAAGAAAGAAGAAGAAAGAAGAAGAAGAAGAACAAGAACAAGAAGAAGAAGAAGAAGAAGAAGAAGAAGAAGAAGAAGAAGAACAAGAACAAGAACAAGAACAAGAACAAGAACAAGAAGAAGAACAAGAAGAAGAAGAAGAAGAAGAACAAGACAAGAACAAGAAGGAGAAGAAGAAGAAGAACAAGGAGAAGAACAAGAAGAAGTACAAGAAGAACAAGAAGGAGGAGGAGCAAGAAGAAAGTTGAAAAACAAAAACGAACCAGGAGCGTCCAACAGGGCAGAAACCTTATCGACCGCGCCCACCGGGTTGCAGGCCTCGTCCTGGAAGCGGCTCATGCTCAGGCCATCGCCCCCTCCCAACAGGTCTCCCTCGGCAACGTGTTGAAGGGCCAGGAGAGCGGCATCCCTGGCGTCCACCCCCCACTGGGCCACTCGCCCATCGGGATAGGTCAGGCTGAACAAACCCGCTATGCTGTACTCTTGAGAAGAAGAGCGATCAAGAAGCTCTTTGGAAGAAGAAGAATGGTGGGTGGTTGTGGAGGGGACAGGTGGAGAGGACAGAAGAAGGGAGGCTTCAGAGGCTTCTGTTGTTGTCGCTTTGGCCAAACTACTGAGGAGAGAAGTGCAGCAGAGAAGCAAGAGGAGGAGGGGGAGGAGCCGCGTGGTGGAGGACATGGGAGCGTTGCAGCGGTGGCGGTTCTTTGCGTTGGGCACTTTGGTGGGGCGGCACCTGCCGCCAGCTGGAACACGCGCCGACGTCAACGTTGTCATCTCCTTTATTTTTTTAATTTCTTTTGGGTTCTTCTTCTGCTGCTTCTTCTCCTCCTCCTTTCTACCTTCTCTCCGAAAGTGAGCGAAAAAGCCACTCGCCTTGCTGGGAGCAGAGAAGGAACCAGCAAGAGAAACAAAGCTGAGGAAGATGTAAATGAGAGAGAGAGAGAGAGAGAGAGAGAGAGAGAGAGAGAGATGACAAGAAAGAAAAACGGAGCAGAGAGGATTCTTTTGCGATGGTTATTTTTTATATTATAAATGCAAGTGATAGTGGCGAACACCACACTATTACACTACAACAAACTTAGAAGCACTTGCGGTGCACGATGCTAGGTCCTGATTCATCGTACTCCTCCTTGGAGATCCACATCTGCTGGAAGGTGGAGAGGGAAGCCAAGATGGAGCCACCAATCCAGACGGAGTACTTACGCTCGGGGGGAGCGATGATCTTGATCTTCATGGTGGAGGGAGCGAGGGCGGTCAACTCCTTCTGCATCCTGTCAGCGATACCAGGGAACATGGAGGTACCGCCAGAGAGGACGACGTTTCCGTAGAGGTCCTTACGGATATCAACGTCGCACTTCATGATGGAGTTGTAGGTGGTCTCGTGGATACCAGCAGACTCCATGCCCAAGAAGCTGGGTTGGAAGAGAGCCTCAGGGCACCTGAAGCGCTCGTTACCGATGGTGATGACCTGACCGTCGGGAAGCTCGTAGGACTTCTCGAGGGCAGAGGAGGAGGCGGCAGTCTGCATCTCCTGCTCAAAGTCGAGGGCGATGTAGCAGAGCTTCTCCTTGATGTCACGCACGATCTCACGCTCGGCGGTGGTGGTGAAGGAGTAACCACGCTCAGTCAGGATCTTCATGAGGTAGTCAGTCAAGTCACGGCCAGCCAAGTCCAAACGGAGGATGGCGTGGGGAAGGGCGTAACCCTCGTAGATGGGCACAGTGTGGGTCACACCATCACCAGAGTCCATCACGATACCGGTGGTACGGCCGGAGGCGTAGAGGGAGAGCACAGCCTGGATGGCAACGTACATGGCGGGGGTGTTGAAGGTCTCGAACATGATCTGGGTCATCTTCTCACGGTTAGCCTTGGGGTTAAGGGGGGCCTCAGTGAGCAAGACGGGGTGCTCCTCGGGGGCAACGCGGAGCTCGTTGTAGAAGGTGTGATGCCAGATCTTCTCCATGTCATCCCAGTTGGTGACGATACCGTGCTCAATGGGGTACTTGAGGGTCAAGATACCACGCTTGCTCTGAGCCTCATCACCGACGTAGGAGTCCTTCTGTCCCATGCCGACCATGACACCGGTGTGACGGGGGCGGCCGACAATGGAGGGGAAGACAGCGCGGGGGGCATCATCGCCGGCAAAGCCAGCCTTGCACATGCCGGAACCGTTGTCAATAACAAGAGCTTGCACTTCGTCTTCCATTGTTGTGAGTTGTTTGTAGTGAGTTACACGAAGAAGAAGAAAGAAAAAAAAGAAAAACACAAAAATAAAGGAAGCCTTTTTGTCGTACGGTTCCCGCATTATTGCTTTCATTCTGGAACTTTGCAGGAGCGCGCAGTATTTTCCCGATTTCCATTCTCGCGCGCTACCGCAAAGTTGAAGGCCCAATGGGCTCGCAGTATGGGCACGTTTCCTAGCAGATCGTGCATTCTCGCGAGCTACTGCGGTCTGGAATTTTCTTTGGGTTTTCTCAAACTCCGTCATTGACTTCTCTCCAGTTCGACTCCCGCCATTGACCATAGAATTTTTATAGGAGGTTTGTCGAACAAAAAAAAGTGAAAAGGGAAGACAGAAGAAAGATGCAAAGTGAGGTGGTGTTATTCAGAAGCAGCAAATGGATCACCAAACTCGTCCAACTCCTCTTCTTCTCCTTCCTTCAGCTCTTTGGGTTCCACATCCTCGCCGTACTGCAAAGCCATGTCCACATTGGCCAACAGATTGGCAACGCTGTCTTCGTCCGTTATGTCGAGTGTTAGAAAACTCACCATAGGGTTGGTGTCAATCTGTTGCAAGGGACGAAACAGAGAAACGTTTCAATAGGTAAGAGAGCTTTAAAAATAAACCAACGAAATAGCGAAAAAAAAAAAGAACCACTTTACCAATGAACCAAGTGCTTCGTTTAGACTTCGAAACTTATCACCAGTGTCTTCATGCAGCTCTTCCACCAAGGCGGGAATGTCCGGGTCAACATATCTGTTGTTACAGAGGATAATACAAACAAAAAAGAACAAACAAGTGAGAAAAAGAATGCTAGTACATCTCCCCTTTTCCATACAGTAATGGATAGTAGTTAGCTTACTTGGCAAGTTCGTCGTTGTATTGAGAGCCTTTGTTCTGTTCGTGATAGAGATCCATTTTGGTGAGCACATTCAAGTGAGGCAGTTCCAACTGATACATCGCTGAAAGACACATCAGAACACCTGAGAAGAACTTGGATGGCTCTACCATGAAGTTGGAGTCGACCAGGTAGACGGCGCACATGGAGTATCCTAAACGTTGAAGCTCGTGGATAACGTCTTTCATCGCGCCGTGATGTGTGTATAACTCAATTTGGCCTGATGGTGGTTGGGAGTGTTAAATGGTTGAGAAAAGATGGCAGGAGAGAAAGAGAAGTCACTACGTGGAGAGAGAGAGAGAGAAGAGAGAAGAGAGAAAAGGACAGACCAGGACAATCGATGATGATATAGTCATCTCCATAGTCACCAATCTCTTCTTCCAGCCAATCGATGTTCTGCACCAAGTACTCCAAACAGTAGACCAAACCTCCGTTTGGCCCAAAGTCCATTTCTTCCATCACATCGTCAATAGTTATCAAGTCTCGTATATCTACAAGGATGGGAGTTTAGATATAAGCTACACAACGGAACAAATAAAAGACATAGATAAAAGACAAAAAAAAAAAGAAAAATCAAAAAGAAGCAGCAAGAAGTGACGAGAAGGAGAACAAGCAGAAACAATAAGAAAGAAAGAAAGAAAGAAAGAAAGAAAGAAAGAAAGAAAGAAAGAAAGAAAGAAAGAAAGAAAGAAAGAAAGAAAGAAAGAAAGAAAGAAAGAAAGAAAGAAAGAAAGAAAGAAAGAAACGACAGAAAGAAAGAACCGACAAGAAAGAAAGAAACGACAAGAATGATAGAGCAAGAAGAAGCAAGATCGGAACAACACTGTAGGAACAAGGAGGAGGAGGAGGAGGAAGGAGGAAGGAGGAAGGAGGAAGGAGGAAGGAGGAAACAAGAAGAACAAGAAGAACAAGAAGAAGCGGAAGGAGCAGAGGAGAAAGAAGAAGAACAAGAAGAAGAAGAACAACAAGAAAAACAAGGGAATAAGAAGGGAGGAGAAGGAGGAGAAGGAGGAGGAGGAAGAAGAAGAAACAAGAAGAAGTGCGAGAAGAAGGACGAAGCACAGCAGTTTGAAAAGTAGAATTAAAAAAAAAACAAAAGAACAGGGACCAAAAAAAATATCAGTCAAATAAGAAACAGGCACGGGGTTTTGTAATGGTACAGCAGACCTAAGGAAACTGGATAGTTGAATACTTCAGCGGCGGGGTCCAGGTTGACAATGTGGACGGACCGTCCCGTGTTCTCGCAATGTTGCCGAATCACATCGCAATACGTGGACTGCATGTATGTCAATGTAGAGAGGGTTAGAGAGGGAGATTGCAATTGAGTTCACACTTCACACAAAAAGAGAAAGAGAGAGAGAAAACACTCCCGTGCACCACGAACCTTTCCGCTTCCCGCTGGGCCCATCACCAGTTGCGCGTGCTTTCCCATCTTTTGTTTTGCTTTCTTTTTTGTTTGTGTTTTTCAAAATTTTTCTTGGAAATTCATAATTGTCGATTTCCAGCGCAAAAATATTGTCTACAAATTTTTCCATTCCATTTTCACGTCGACCTGTTGATGTCGACGATTCTCGTGTCCTGTCCGCAACAAAAGGGTGGTGGTATCTCATGTCCATGAAGAAGAAAGAAGAGAGCAAAGAAGAAACAGATCTTCAAGGTGTTGTTGGGAGTTTCGATTGAAAGCAGAGTTTTTTTTTTGTCTGTTCTGTTTGGGGTGGGAGTTTGGTGTTTTACAAAGAAAAAAAAAACGAGTTGAAGAAACCTGAATCCTCTGGATGAACATTCAACAGTTTGCCTTGAAGGAGCTGGTAAAAATCCTACTACGTTTTTTCTTGTTTGTTGAGAGTTTCTTTGATCATTATCCTCATATGATGCCTTTTTTCTTTCTCCTTTTGTTCTGCTTTTTCTAGGAAGTTGAGCCAGGAGAGCTCAAGGAAGTCTTACGATGTAGCGTATATATTTTTTTTGATTGTCCCTTTGCTGGGATCGGTTTCTCACGTTGCTGCCATTGGATAGGTTTGTTGCACACGGTCATGTTTCATCGAGCTTTTGGTCTCGTCCATCCTCGAGAGGAGCTCATTGAACCGCTTGACTTTGCCTACGTACGTTTCTCTCTCTCTCTCTCTCTCTCTCTCCCTTGGCTCAAGTCTTTTAGTTCTCTTCTTGTTCTCTCTTTCCCTGCTGGCTCTGCTTCTCTCTTCTCTCCTCTCTCCTGCTCTTCTCTCTGTCTCTCTGCTCTTCTACTGTCGTCACTTTTCTCTCTCTCTCTCTCTCTCTCTCTCCTCTCTCTCTCTCTCTCTCTCTCCTCTCTCTCTCTCTGCCCATATCTCACAAACTCTTTTCTCAACTTACCCCAAAAACTAAAGGTACGCTGTGATGACATTGCAATCCATAAGCACTTGGAAGAGCAGGTAGAACAGTTTGAAAAGATTATACAGCAACGAGAGAACAAGAAGGCTCAAGTAACAACAACAACTACTACTCTCCCTCTCTCTCCCCTCTCTTGTTATACTCTCTTTCTCTTGCACTACTCCTCTTTTCTCTTCTCATCCTTTTTCTTTGTCCGTTGCTTTCCTTCACTGGTAACGTTCGCTTATCCCTTCATTTCTTCTCTGTATCCAAAAAAAAAAAAGGTGGTGATGTCCTTCTTCGAGAAGCGTTACAAAAAGATATGGTTCCGCAAGTACGAGGAGAAAGTATGCTTTGAGCAATGGATATTCACCTTCCAACTCACCAACGAGCCCGAGACCGGCGATCCTCAAGGTTAGTTTTTTTAAAGTTCATTCCCTTTCTTCTCTTTTCTTTTGCTTGTTTGCTTGTTGTTTGGTTTTAACTGTAAATCGCAGAGCGGAGAGATCGTTTGAGCTCTCGTCTGCGAAAGAGAGTGATGACCATCATACAGATCGTTAACGAGAAGAAGAACCACATACCACCGCTGAAGACCAACGACCTTACTCCATTCCCTTATCAAGTACTTTCTTCTTTCCAAAGTTTATTTTCCACTTTCTCCAGTTTTCGCTTATAGTCTTTTGGTCTACACCCAAACTGCAGGTGTCCTTCCCGAGTGCATCCGAGAGTTGGGGCGTGGACATGGTTTGGAACATGCTCAAAACGCCACAGCCCCTTCTGAACTGATCTGTCTCTTCCATTGTATTCTCCAATCCTTTCTCCACAATCCTCTTCTCCGCATTCCTCCCATTCTTCTATCTTCCTCCTCCTCCTCCTCTTCTTCTTCTCCTCTCGTGCGTCTTCTCTCCTTCTTGTCTTCTCTCTCTTGTCTTCTCTCCTGTCCTCTCTCATGTACATAAAACTTTCCTGTAAATTTCTGTCGACAAACCCGAAAAATCGAAATATTAAATCTATCGACTCCTCAAGCAAATTAATTTATCGGATAAAAATTTATTCCACAAAATCAAAAAAATCAATTTTTTTTTTAGTGACGAAAAAGAAACACAAAGAGAGAGAGAGAAGGATGGAGAAGAAGGGCTTGTTGGCAGAGAAGAAGAAAAAGAAGAAGAAAGCGGTGGTGGTGGAAGAGGCATCGGACGAGGATGACGCGGAGGGCTGGGAAAGGAAGGACGGGCACCTCCCTCGGGACGAGAATTTCTTCGTGCTGGACATAGCCACCGGCAAGAAGGCGAAACGCGTCAAGTCCTTCTCCAAGATCTCCAGGGCCATGCTCTCCACCAACAACAACAACAACAAGGAGGAAAGCTCCTCCGCCGCCTCCTCTCCCAGCAAGCACCACGGCAAGCAACGCAGCAACAGCATGAGAGAGACCAAAAGCCAGGTGAGGCCCAAGCTGAACGTGGAGGACCTCAAAGCCCCGCCACAGCCACCACAACAACAACAGCCGAAAAAAAAGAAGGCAAAGAAGGCCAAGGACAACAAAGAGGAGGAGGAGGGGGAGAAGGAGGAGAAGAAGAAGAGGAACAAGAAGCAGAAGAAGCCAAAGCAGAAGCGGAATGGCAAAGAAAAGAGCCCGCGCATCAGCTTTGCGGCCGCGGACGTGATCTCCATCGACAGCGGCAAGAAGGGGGAGGGCAAACGAAGCGCCAGAGAGGAGGAGAAAGGAGAGGTGAGCTATGAAGCGTTGATGTCCATGATAGAGGAAGAAAACGACAAAGCAGCAACCAAGCAAACCACTTCGGCTTCGTCGGGCTCCTCGTCGGCCTCGTCTTCCTCCTCAAAGACAAAGTCGGTTAGTCTCGTTGAACCTGTTGTGACAAAAGGGGAAGAGGAAGAAGAGAAAGAAGAAGAGAGAGAGGAGGAGGAAGAAGAAACGGTAGTCGATAAGTTAAAAGAAGAGGAGAAAGCAGAACGAAGCCAGCAACAGGTGTATGCGTTGTCAAAGTCAGAGAGCGAAGAGTTGTTGGAGGCTTTGCTGATTGCCGATGGAGAGCTCGAAGAGGCCGAAAGAGAAGATAGGAAAGAAGCAGCTGAAGTGAAGAACGATTTGGACGAAGTACTTCGAATGTTGGAAGAAGAACAAGAAGCAGATGAGGAAAAAGAAAGTAAGCGAGAAGAAAAAGAAGAACAAAGGGAAGAAACGAAGGTGGAAGCTTTGGAAGAGTTGGATGAGTTGAACAAGGTGTTGCAAGAGTTAGCGGTCTATGGATCGCAAGACGACTTGACTTTGCAACTTAAGGAGTTAGAAGCAGAAGAAGGAAAGAAAGAGGAAGAAGAAGTGAAGCAAGAAGCAGAGGAGGAGAAATTAGCTGCGATTGCCAAGAGACAAAAAGAGGAGGAAGAGGAGAAGATATGCAAAGAAATCGAAGAAGAGGAGAGACAGAAGAAAGAACAGGAAGATAAGGAGCTCAAAGAAAGAGAAGCAGAGGAGGAAAGAAAGAGGAAGGAAGACGCGACGAGGAAGCAAAAAGAAGAAGAGGAAAGAGTGAAAGCAGAAGAGGCGGAGAAAAAGAGGAAGCAGGAAGAGGAGGAGAGAACGAGAAAGGAAGCAGAAGCGAGAAAGCGAAAAGAGGAAGAAGAGGAAAAACAGAGAAAAGAAAAGGAAGAAGAGGAAAGACGCAAAGCCGAAGAAGCCGCAGCACGAGAAATAGCCGAAAAAGAAGCAGAAACACTTCGCCTTCAAAAAGCAGAGCAAGAAGAAGCTGAAAGAAGAAAGCGTGACGAGGAAAATGACCGTCAACGCAAAGAGGCTGAACAAAAAGAAAAAGAAGAAGACAACGCACAACTTCAACTCAATCTTCCTCAACAACAAGAGGAGACTTCTGCTGCTGTCGAAGGAACGCCTAGAGGAACGTCTTCTCGCAAGGATCGCGTTTACTCCGAGTTTCTTGCAACGGAAGAAGCTTATTGTCGCAGTCTGGACATTGTCGTTAGTGTACGTTCTTTCTCTCTTTCTTTTCTTTCCGAAAACCAAACCGAAGAGAAAGAAAGAACTAACCGAAACAATGTAGTTATATTTAGAGCCGCTTAGAGCGAAAGGACTGCTCGACAAGCAAGACCTCAACACAGTTTTTAGCAACATCTCCATTCTCCACCAGATCCACTCAAAGCTATTGCAAGACATTCGCAGAGCCTCCGACTCTTTGTCCTTTGCCACCTCGTTGATGGCTTTCGTGCCGTTCATGAAGATGTACACGACGTACATCAACAGCTATGACAAAGCGGACAAGCGGTTGAAGGAGCTGGTGAAAGGCTCGAAGAAACTGGAAGCTTTCTTAGAGGAGTGCAAACAGAAACCAGAGTGTCGCTCTTTGGATCTTGCTTCCTATCTTATCATGGTATTCTTTGGCAAGCCCTTCACGCATGTCTTTCTCACCTTTCATTCTAACTCTGCCTCCTCTTCGGAACAGCCCATTCAACGTTTGCCTCGTTATCAACTTTTGCTCAAAGAATTAATGGAACATACTACCAACCAACAAGAGCACAAGAAGCTCGAGGCTTTATATGATGCCGTCATTCAACTCAACCGAGTACAATCCCCCCTCTCTCTCTCTCTCTTCCCTCTTTCCTCTCCCTTACTTTAACTCCAAAAACACTTTGCAGCATGTCAATCAACACAAAGGAGAACAAATGAAGACCCAAAAGCTTCTTAAACTCAGAGATATTCTTCTCAAACACAAATTGGTAAAGTATTCACTCCTTTTTAACAAAACAACAGAACAAGAGGAATAAAAGAGAGTTGAAAAAAGAATAAAACACAACTAATTTCTCTTAAATCGTTACACGGTATAGGACATATTCGACAGAGCCGACAGACAACTGTTGAACGAAGGAAGATTTTCCATTTTGGAAACCGATGACGGTGTTGGTGGAGCCCGTTCCTCTCTTGTTGGCACTCATGGCGTTGGCAAGAAAGTCTCGAAGCAACTCTCCGTTAAGATTCATACTGCCTCTGGTTCCACCGGCAAGAGCATGATGCCCAGCTTTCAGGTTCGCTTACCCTTCATTCTCCTTTCCCCTGGTCATCTATATTTTTCTTTTTGTCTTCTGTCCTCTTTCTTTCCTTCTCCGCTCATCTCTTTCATTCAAATAAACTACAGGAGGATTATTTCTTCCTATTCGATGACGTTTTAGTGGAAGTCAAACAACAATTTGACTCAAAAGGAGGAGAAGCAAAGTACAAATATATTCGTCACTTCCAGTTATCCTCCTGTAAAGCTGAATCCGTCCAAGCAAGAGATCCTTCCAGCATTCTTCTAATGGACTTGAAGACAGGAAGAGACCAATCGTTGCAAGCTTTTGTTTTGTGGCATTTTCTTTCTTCCGATTCTTCCTCATCTTTGGAAGAGAATAACTATCGTCGTTATTACCTGAAGTATCAGCACAAACAAGAACGGGATGAGTGGTTTACCTTGATGGAGAAACGGTGCACTGCTTCCATCGCCGTACAATCTCCAACACTACCATCTCCTCGTCGTGAAGCGAGTTCTGCTCCTTCTTCTTCCTCCTCTTCTTCAGCTTCTTCGCCATCAATCATTCGCAAGAAAGAAGAAGAAAATGTGGCACAAGCAGCAAACGAAGCAAACGAACAGAAACAACAAAGTTTAAGTGGATTGGAAAAGAAGGACCGGATTAGGCTCGAGTTCCTTGAAACGGAGGAAGCCTACTTTAAAAGTCTTGAAGTCATTTTGAATGTACGTTTATATTTTTTCTTTGTTCGTGTTTCTTGTTCATCGCTTCGTTTCTTTTTAACATCTCTCCTCTCTCTCTCTCTCTCTCCAAAAACAAAAGCATTACATGGAACCACTCCAGAAAAAAGGTTTCTTGGACAGACACGACATGTCCACTATCTTCAGCAACATCAGCACCATTCACGGCATCCACAAGAAGCTTTTGCTAGACATCAAGCAATCCTCCGACGCTATTTCCTTCTCCAACTCGCTTCTCGCCTTCTTCCCGTTTCTCAAAATGTACACAACCTATATCAACAGTTATGACAAAGCGGATAAGCGGCTGAAGGAGTTAGTGAAAGGCTCAAAGAAAATGGAGAACTTTTTGGAGGAGTGTAAGAAGAAGCCCGAGTGTCGTTCTTTGGATTTGTCTTCGTATCTAATTATGGTTCGTTTCAATTATGTTTATGTTTTCTATTTCCTTTGTCTTTCTTATGTTCTGACTTATCTTGGTTATCTTTGCTCCGAAACCATGATACGATACACAACAACAACAAATAGCCGATACAAAGGTTACCTCGGTACGAGTTACTTTTGCGAGACATCATCAGAGCCACATCCCCACAAGAAGAAAGCGAGTTGCAAAAGCTGAACGCTGCTCTCGCCACGGTGGTGGAGGTCAACAAACATGTCAACCAGAAGAAAGGAGAGGAAGAGCTCAGCAACCGCCTTTTGATCTTGAGAAATGCTCTTCTTAAGTATAAAGTGGACATATTCGATCGTCCAACGAGACAACTGTTGAAAGAGGGACAACTCTCCGTGTTAGAACTGGGCGAAGTCGACTCGGCAGACGCTAAGAAAATGAAACGTGTGCCCTCCTCGAGGATTGGAACGGTTTCTCGTGCCTTTGGAAAGAATCTTTCTCCTTCCTTTAAGGTACTTGCCATTCTTTCTTTGTTTTTTGTCTTGAGTTAGTTTATTCTTTTACAAACTTTCTTTGCTATCTGTGCTCTCTTTGCATAAAAAGGATCATTACGTCTTCTTGTTTGATGATCTTTGGATAGAGCTCAAAGCCCCAATCCTCAAAGCCAGCGACAAAGTTAAATACGTGCAACACTTTTCTCTCGCCAATGTCAAAGCAGAAGACGTTTCTCCCTCGGATCCTTCGTCTCTCTTCCTTCTTGAGTCTTCCTCCTCTGTCACCATTAACGCTCAACAAGACCATTTGGCTTTTGTGTTGTTTGCCACATCGACATCAACGGAAGAGACGAGTTCAACAGCAACGATGAAGTACTTTGTGAGAGCTGGAAGCAAAAAAGATAAAGAAGATTGGCAGAGGCTCGTTCAAGAACAAGTTGCTGAGTTACAGCAAACCAACCTTCCTCCATCTTCTCTTTCTTCTCCTTCTGTCACCTTTTCTGCTTCTGTTTCTTACGCTCCTTCTCCTTCTTTTGTGGCTTCTTCCACGATTTCTTCATCTGCAACAACTCAATCTTCAACATCTTCTATTGTTTCTGCTTCTGCTTCCCCATCTCCTTCTCCGTCTCCTTCTCCGGCTGCTGCTGCTGCTTGGGTTGCTTCCTCTCCTTCTTCGCAGCGACTTTCAGCCAAAGATCGAATCCGAAAAGAATTCATAGAGACGGAGCAATCCTACGTTCGCAGTTTACACTTGGTCAACACTCTCTATCTTCTACCTCTTCAACAGCAATCAATCATGAGCGAAGAAGATGCGAACACCATTTTCAGCAACATTGCAACACTTCTCGACATTCACCAAAAAATATTGGCGGACTTGACGAAACCGAGTGACACGAAAGAGGACCAAAGAGGTTCTCTTGCTTTGGAAGAAATCCTTTTGCAGTATTTACCGTTCTTGAAGATGTATACTGTCTACGTCAACAACTTTGACAAAGGTTTGTTCTTCTTTCGTCTCTTTTCTTTATTCTTCTTTCTTCTGTGTGTTGCTAACTGAAATAAACAAACAAACAAAACAAAAAGCAAACGAGCGGTTACAAGAGCTTATGGGTAGCTCTAAGAAGTTCTCCAACTATTTGGAGAGCTGCAAGACCAAACCGGAAAGCCAAGGCCTCGATTTGTTCGCTTACTTGATCATGCCCGTTCAACGCTTGCCTCGTTATGAACTTCTGCTTCGGGTATGCTTTGCTTCTCTATTTTTTTGTCTTTCTTGTATTTCCAACAAACAAAAACAAACAACTACAAAAGGATCTTGCAAAGAACACACCCGAGCCAGAACAAAAGGGTCAGATAGAAAAAGTGTTGCAAAAGGTCAAAGAGCTGAACGACCACCTCAACCAAAGCAAAGGCCAGGAGATCACTCGGCAGAAGCTTTATCGCCTTCAAATGGCGGTCAAACACAAAGTCGACATCTTCAGTCGACCGGACAGAAACTTGCTGAAAGAAGGCTTCCTACAGGTTCCTTTCATCATCCTCTCCTTCACTCTTTTTGTTATCTTTATTCCTCACTTTGTTTTCATTAAAGATACAGACAACATCCTCCGACGATCCGCTTTCAGCGGACATGGCAGAAGAGGAGGACCAAAAATCTTCCTCTCGGCACTTATCCGTTACTAAAGCCTTCCGCAAGTCTTTCCTCATCTCTTCCTCCTCCTCTTCCACAAACGACCATTACTTCTTCCTCTTTGATGACCTTTGGATCGAAGTCAAGTTGCAACAACAAAGTAAGAATAGCGCATCCGAACAGGACAAGTTCAAATACGTTCATCACTCTTCCTTGTCTTCAATGTTCGTTGAGGAGCTTTCTTCCTCTTCTTCTTCTGCCCAAGTGAAGGAGGATGTTAGTTTTGTCATCTACTTCTACAATGACGAAGAGGAAGCAGTAGCAGAAACAGAAGAAGCAGCAAGAGCAAGAACGCTTTCCTTCAAATCGTTATTACATGCAACGAATCAGAAAGAGAAGGAAGAATGGATAGACTTGCTTCGAGAACGGACGATGAAAGAGAAACCTGCTGTGGAATCTCCATCAGCAGCAACACCAACAACAACTCCAACTTTAATTGTCCAACAGGAAGAAGAGAAGGAACGCCGCCCAAAGAGAGGTTTAGTGGATATGGCCTCTGTGATAAGAAGCAGCTCAACTGACTTGCTGTTGAATGCCACGACCACGACGAAGCCAGCAGAAGATAAAGATGAAGAAGAACAAGGAACGGCAGTATCGACTTCAGATCTACCGGAAAAGACAGAGTCGATCGAAGAACTGGAAGATCTGCTCGCTCAACTCACCTCTGGATCTACCCCCTCTCTTTCTTCTGCTGCTAAACATTCTGCTCCTTCCTCTGATTCACATTCTTCTTCTTCTGTTTCTTCTTTGTCATATTCTTCTTCGCATTCTTCTTTCAGGCAAGAACAGCTGCAAAGAGAAGAAGAGCAAAGAAGAAGGAAAGCAGAGGAAGAGGCGCAACGGGCCAAAGAGATACAAGTGGAAAAGGAGAGGGTGGAGAGCGCGGCTTGGGACTTTTACATGAAGCAACAGGAAGAGGAGGAGCGAAGAACAAAGGCGGAGGAGGAGGCTCAACAGAAACGTATTGCTGCTCTGCAACGTGCCGAAGAGATTCGCCGACGAGTCGAACAAGAAAACCAACGCCTTCGTCAACAACCTCAAGCGCAAGTTCCTTCTTCCTCTTCTACTATCTATGCAACCCAGTCCACTTCTTCTTCTCTCCCTTCTCTTTCTCCGTATTCCTCTTCCTCCTCTCTTCCCTCCTTCTCCACTTCTTCTTATTCTTCTTCCTCCTCTCATCCTTCTCTCTCCTCTCCTTCTTCCTCTTACTCTTCTTTCCCTTCCCTTTCTCCTTCTCCTTCCTCTTCCTCCTCCTTTTCTCCTTCTCCTCCACTTCCTCCTCAACAAGGAGCGGAGGAGAGAAGGGTCTGTGCGTCCTGCCACCGGACCATCGAGGAGCTCTCCGCCACCCGCTGCGAGGGCAAGCTCTACCACAACCACTGCTTCGTTTGCCGGCGCTGCGGCGTGAACCTCGGCGTGACCAGCCGCTTCATGATCCTCCCCGGCGGTCTCGGCAATGTCTGCCCTCCTTGCTATAACCTCCATCTTCAGCAGCAGCAACAGAAGCAACCCCAATCCCAACCACAGTATTCCTCTCCTTCTCCTTCTTCTTCGTCTTTCGGACAACCACCACCACCACCACAACAGTTTTATCCGAGAAGAGGATTTTAAAAGAAGGAGAAGAAGCAAAAAGAGGAAGAAGGAAGAAGAAGAAGAAGAAGAGGAGAAAGAGAGGAGGAGGAGGAGACAACAACTAAAAAAATGTAAAAGAGTGAATGTAGAGAGAAAATACAGCGAAAACGTGTTATAATTTCTGAAGACTTGTTTTTTTTTTCTGCTTCTTCTTTCGTTTGACTTTCCTTCTCTCTTCTCTTCTTCTTCTTTTTGTTCTTGTTCTTGTTCTTCTTGTTCTTCTTCTTCTTCATAGTTTCATGAGACAAAACAAATAACAAAATAACAAACTTTCAAAGACAAAAAAAAAGAATGGGAGGGGATCTTGTTCAGTGGGGCAACAACCACCCACAGACGATGGCAGCCTCCTCTGCGTGCAGAATAGCAAAGCCTTCTTCGGTGGATTGGGCCTTGATAGTGGTTCTTGCTGCGCTCTTGTGTTTGCTCGGCTTGTCCTCCTACTCCAGCACTACCGCTGCTTCTTCTGATGTAGCAGTCACGTCATGACTCGACGCTTTTTTTTTTTTGTAAACACACAAACCCTATGTTGATGCCTGTAAAAATATATTATTTTTTGGATATCTTCTCAACAAAAATCATCAATCTGCGTGTCTTCTCTTTTGGTGATCTTTCACCTTTTTCTTCGCTTTACTTTAGTCGACATAAACACCGGTTCGACACTGGGTAGGCGCAATACATTCTCAAATGTCGACACCGATACGCAGGTTCGACACTGCTCATGAACAATTTTTTTCAAATTCGATGCCAGTTCGACGCCTAGCATTGACATTTTTTTCTAAGTGAGGTTTGAATTTTTGTTGGTCCAATTTTACAGATCTGATCTATGTGCAATCTAGAAGAAGAAAGCAAAGAAGAAGAAGAGGTGACCATGCCGTTCGGTCAGTTGGTAATCGGGCCGCCTGGCTCCGGGAAGACCACCTATTGCGCTGGCATGGAGCAGATCCTCACCGCCATGGGAAGGTCAGTACCCTGTCGCATGATTGAATTTCCAAAAAAATAAAAACACAAACAAACAAATTTGATTGCTAACCGTTCTCTCAACAACATCCGATCCAATGGTCCCTCAGGAAGGTGGTGGTGGTCAACTTGGACCCTGCGAACGATTTTGTGCCGTATGTTCATCCTTCCTTTTTTTTTTCACTATTGCTTTCTCACTTTCTTTTTTATGTGTGTGTGTTGAAAGGTATGAGAGCAAAGTGGATTTGCGCGAGTTGGTGACGCTGACGGAAGTGATGGAGCGGCTGGAGCTTGGCCCCAATGGAGGGCTGCTCTACTGCATGGAGTTCCTCGAGAAGAACCTTGATTGGTTGAAAGAGAAGCTGGACGCTCTTCAAGGTTTGAAACAGAGAAGAAGAAGAAGAGAAGGAAAACTAGAGAGGCAGAGAACACATAGAACACAGAGAAGAAGAGAGAAGAAGAGAGAAGAGAGAAGAGGGAAGAGAGAAGAGAGAAGAGAGAAGAAGAGAGAGGGCAACAAGCAAAGGAAGAGAGAGCAGGACGAGAAAAGCATAGAAGCAGAGAGAGAATGAGAGAAGAGAAAGAGCTCAATTCAACATGACAATAACATTTAAAAAACACATATCCACACATAACAGACCACTACCTACTGTTCGACTGTCCAGGACAGGCGGAGCTCTACACTCACCATAACTGCGTGCGGCGCATCGTGGATAAGCTGCAACGTTGGGGCATACGCCTAACGGCCATCCATTTGTTGGACGCGTACTACTGCAGCGTGCCGACAAATTACATTTCCGGCGTGCTGCTGTCCCTCTCCACCATGCTCCACTTGGAGCTCCCTCACATCAACGTCTTGTCCAAAGTGGATCTCATTGAACGCTATGGCAAGCTTGGTACTTACCTACTTGCCTTTTTTTGTCTTCTTTCATTCTTTCTTTCTCTTCTGCTTGTTTTTTTTTTCCTTCCTTCTTCTTATGCTTCTTTCCTTCTTGTCGTTTCCTTCTTTCTTTCTTGTCGTTTCTTTCTTTCTTGTCGTTTCTTGTCGTTTCTTTCTTTCTTGTCGTTTCTTTCTTTCTTTCTTTCTTTTTCACAAGTATTGACGTCGTGTTTGTCCTGCAGCATTCGACTTGGAGTTCTTCACCAATGTTGGAGATCTGACATACCTGAACGAACGGCTGGACGACGATCCAATGCTGGGCAAACGATTCGTGCGATTGAATCAAGCCCTTTGCGAGCTCGTTGAAGACTTTTCTCTGGTGTCCTTCCTAACTTTAAACATTCAGGTTCGTCCTCTTCGAGGTTAAAAAAAACCCCTTTGCTAAAAATGTTTGTAATGCAGGATAAAGAAAGCGTTGTGGATCTTATAAAGCACATAGATAAGAGCAATGGATACATTTACGGCAGCTTGACCACTGGCAACGATGCCATTCGTGCCATTGCCGAAGGGCCTCTTTGGGAATACGCCAAGTTTCTCTCTCTCTCTCTCTCTCTCTCTCTCTCTCTGCTCTCTCTCTCTGCTCTCTCTCTCTGTCTCTCTCTCTTCTCTCTCTCTCTCTCTCTCTGCTTCTCTCTCTTCCCTGCTTCTATGCTTTCTCTCTTTGTGAGAGAAATACAGAAAAAACTAACAAGAGCGGAAAAAAAAAAAACAGAGTTGCAGATGTACAAGAGCGGTACATGCAAGACGACGATGGCGAGTTATGGGCAGGAGAGGAAGAAGAAGAAGACGAAGAGCATAACGGAGAAGATGAAACACAATCATAAAACCACGAACCTATCCTAAATATAATTCTTTTGTTTACTGATGCATTCCAACGCGCTGTTCGTTGCGTGTTCTCTCTCCCATCACTCTCGACAACTCCTGCACCAACTCATCGCTTATATGCTCCACGTCTGCCTCTTCTGCTGTTGTTGATGATGTTGCTGCTGTCGGCGATGTTGCTTGTTGCTGCGCTCCCTGGTTTGTGGTTGCTGCCTCTGCGTCTTTCACAACAGTCGATGAGGAAGGAGATGAGGAAGGAGAAGATTGTTGTTGATGATGCTTCTTAGAGACAGCGTCAAAGATGCTGATAGCCTGGGCGACCATGCTGCCGGCATCGCCTGGATTGGAGGGGAGCAACACGGTGGTTCCCTTTTGGGCCAACTCGCCAAATGCGCTGACGTACTGCTCTGCCACGCGGAGCTTCATGGCGTCAAGGGCGCCGGGTTTCCGCAGGCTGGCAGCTAACTTCTCGATACCGTCTGCCGTGGCTTCTGCTTTCACGCGAATGGCATCCGCCTCACCTTTATAAATAGAAGAAGAAGATAAGAAAGAGGAAAGAGAAAAAAATAGAACGAGAGAAACATAGGACAAGAGAATAGAGAACTGGGGGATACATAGGAGAAAAAGCAGAGAGAGAGAGAGAGAGAGAGAGAGAGGAACAAGAAAACAAACCTTCAGCCAAGAGTTGCTTTTCACGTTTGATAGCTTGGGCGCGCAGAATTTTAGCTCTGTTGTAACCTTCGGCCTCGTTTACTTCAGCCTCTCTCGTTGCTGTTAAATGGGATTCACGTTCAGTAAACTTTTCCTTTGCTTTGTAACAAGCGAAAGAAAAGAAATATACCTTCAGAGGCGATAACCATTTGTCGTTTCTTTCTCTCAGCCACCATCTGAAGTTCCATAGCTTCCATCGCTCTCACCGGCGGTTGAATGTCGCCTTCAAGTTGAAAAATCATTTGTCAACAATCACACTCAGCAAACAACAAAAGAAGGAAGAAGAGGAAGTGATGAATGAAAGAGAAAGAAGAGGATAAAAAAAGAGCTCAACATACGTATTTCGTAACGAAGACAATCCAAGCCCCAGTCCCTAACGCTGGCATTGATTGCTTTGACAATATTGACGTTCATCATTTCCCTCTCCTCAAAGGTCTTGTCCAGCTCCAACTTGCCAACCTCCACTCGCATCGTGCTCATAGCCAGCTGGCGAATGGCAAAGTCAGGGTCTTCCACATTGTAAGAGGCCTTCATTGGATCCTCCACTTTGTAGTAGAGCACTCCTCCGATAGTAATGCTCACGTTATCCCTTTGGTAGTATTTCAAAAAATAATAAGTAAAATGAGGAGGAGAAGAAAAAAACAGTTAAGTTGAGAAAAAGAGAGAGAGAAACGAAACTTGGTAATGCCTTGTTGGTTAGGAATCTCGACGGCAACGACTTTGAGGCTGTGCACGTAGGCGATCTCGTCCACAAAGGGGATCAACAGGTTGAAACCTGGCTGCAGCACCTTGTGGAACTTACCCAGTCTTTGTACAACCCACGCTTTGGTTTGTCAAGAGAAAGCATTTAGTCGAGCAGAGAGCAGAGAGCAGAGAAGCAGAGAAGCAGAGAAGCAGAGAAGCAGAGAAGCAGAGAAGCAGAGAGCAGAGAGCAGAGAGCAGAGAGCAGAGAGCAGAGAGCAGAGAGCAGAGAGCAGAGAGCAGAGAGCAGGAGAGAAGCAGAGGAGAGGTAAAGGAAAAGGAGAAGCCAAAACCTTCTTTTTCAGGCACAAAGTTGATGCCCCAATTCACAATAGATCTGTTCTGGAAGAACATGTCCGCAGAAGGAAATGGCTGCGCGGCAGCAGCAGTGATTGTCCTGCCTCCCATCGAACCACCATAAAGCGATGTCTTTTAAAAAAAATTCAGAGGATAAAAAGAGGGATGAGTTGTGAAGCAACGAGAGGAGGAAACAAAAATGAGAAGGTACGGTGAGGAGGTACCTTTGGTGTTCTGTTGTTGTGAAGCGAAGAAGGAAAGGAACTGAGGCTACGCATCGCCAAGGAGGAAGAGGACGAAGGAGCGAGCGTGGCACGGGCACCGCCATTCAACCTCGTTGTTGTGGCCACTGGTCCCAGCCCACCCCTCATGAGCACCGTACCAGCGCACTTTGAAGATGCTTGCTTGGACAACATTTGAATGCGTGTGTAAACAAATTAAAAAGAAAACGAGAGGGGGGATTAAAAAAAATGTAGGCTTTGAAGAGCAGAAGATTTGATGTGGAGGTCTGATGCAGTCGTTTCTTCTTCGCTACCCTTTTTTTTTCTGGGTATTCCCAACGGAGCAGCAAAACTGCTCGTTTGCTGCACGAATAGTCCTCGATGTTGTGCTTCATTCTCGGAGTTGCCCACCCCCTTCGGTGCAATGGCTTATCTTTTGATTCTGTCCTTGTCGACACAATATAAACCCAGCTTAAACCTCCGGTGTGAACGCAAGACAAATTCTACTCTTTGCTGTTACCGTCCCATTTCTCTCTAAAATGAATGACGTCACTGGGGATCGCGTTCCTCGTATCCACCATCCTTTCTTCTTTCTGGTTTTTTTTTTCCAGTTCTTTTCCCTTTAGTCACCCCCTCGAGACCGCACCCACTTCCTTCCTTTGTTCAAGCAGCAACACCCAGGTACCGTGCGTGGAAATCCAAAGATGAGCAAACTGCAAAGCGAAACTCTGTCCGAAGCCGTAAGCGCCCTCCTTGCGGGCTCCAAGCAAGCCAAGAGGCGCTTCCTCGAGACCGTTGAGCTCCAGATCGGTCTCAAGAACTACGATCCCTCCAAGGATAAGCGTTTCAGCGGCTCCGTGAGGCTGCCCCACAATGCCCGCCCTCGCCTCAGGGTCTGTGTTTTGGGAGATGAAGCTCACTGCGATGAAGCCAAGGCCGCTGGCGTTGACGCCTTGAGCGTGGAGGACCTTAAGAAGTACAACAGGGACAAGAAGATGGTGAAGAAGCTGGCTGCCTCTTACGATGCCTTCTTGGCCTCCCCCACCGTCATCAGGATGATCCCCCGTCTTCTTGGCCCCGGTCTTAACAAGGCTGGCAAGTTCCCCACCCTCATCGACCACAAGGACCCCATCGTCGAGGCCGTGGACACCCTCAAGGGTACCATCAAGTTCCAGCTCAAGAAGGTCACCTGCCTTAACGTCGCTATTGGTCACGTCAAGATGCCCCAGGCTGAGCTTGAGATGAACATCAGGATGGCTATCAACTTCCTCGTCTCCCTCCTGAAGAAGAACTGGCAGAACGTGAAGTGCTTGTACATCAAGAGCACCATGGGCAAGGTCTACCGTATCTATTAAGCCCATTCACCTATCAATCACACACAAAAAAAGCTCTGCAAAGAAACACCACCGCAGCAGCGCTTGTGTGTTTTCTTTTTTTCTTTAACAAGAAGGAAAGGAACACTTTCTGCTGCATGTGGAAGCTTTGCTGGTTTTGCTCCTTTTGTCCCTCGAGCCCCCTTTAGTCTAATAAAACACCCCCAGGTGTTGCTGCCACTTCTCTCTCTCTCTCTCTCTCTCTCTCTCTCTCTCTCCTTTGCGCCTTGAACAAGAGTTCTTCGTTTTACTTGGTTGAACTTCTTTTGTTCCACTGCTTGGGCGAATAACGTCTGCAGCACGTGTTCTAAGCGCTAAAAGCAAACCCTTTCGTTGTTGAGTATTGTGCGAGTAGCTTGTAATGCTCTCACGATAATTTAAACTGAAAACATTACCCCCCCCCCTCTCTCTCTCTCTCCTTATTTCTTATTTCCTCTCACTCTCTCTCTCTCTCTCATTTCTTATTTCCTCTCCCTCTCACTCTCTTCAAAGTAAATAAACCGTGATATTCTCACTATAGCACACATTCTTTTATCTTTTGCTTTTGAACAAAAAAGACAAAGAGAGAAAAATCCAGACAGAGAGCTCTCAGTTGGACTGCATAGCTGCAAGCTTCTGCTTCATGTCCGCAACCCACGCATCAATCTTCCCGCGCAGCTCCTCCGAGACGGGATCGTGCTTGGCCGGCAACGCGCTCCACTCCTTTTGCACTCTCTCCTTCAGCCCATCAAAGTCCACATCCGCAAACGCATCCTTCACGGGTCCATGGTCGTAGACCACCTTCAGCAAGTTCTCCTTGTCCTCCACTGCGTCATCGCGGGTGGCGGGGTAGATGGTGGGGATCCCTGTGGCAGGGTCTCGCTTCACCTTGAGCTCTCCTGGGAGGGAGATCTTCTCCGAGTCGGTCTTGGGGTACTTCATGACGTCCCTCTTGGTGCCGTCGGCGTACTCGATGTAGCTGAGCTTGGTGGCGAAGCTGAGGGTGTCCCGGTTGACCTTTTGGAGGAGGCCAGCCCCCATGCCGAACACTACGGACTGGGCGCTGTAGCCTGCGTCCATGATGGTGTCGAGGATGGTCTTGATCTCGGGATAGCCGATGCCATCGCCCTGCAGGACGGAGGCTTGGTTGAGCACCTTGTAGCCTTTCTTGTTGATGGTGGCGCCAAAGGCCTTCTCGCCGGCGCGGAGGCCCATGAGGACGGCCTCCACGGGGTCTCCGCTGTCCGGTCTCAGGACAAAGACACCGCCCTTGGCGGCCTTGCGCTCCGCCACGGTGGGCAGGATGTTGTCCAGGCAGTTGACATAGTCGTAGCTGTCCAGCACGATGGAGTAGACGCCAGCGCCGTGGTGGTCGATCATGTTCTCGATGGCCTCGCGCTCCGTGCGCCAGGAGGTCATGACGCTGTGTTCCGTGGCAGGCACGCTCTCGGCCACCGGCTTGCCGCCGTTGAGCTCAAACTGGGCGTAGTAGGCGGCGCTCATGGTGTCCGTTCCAGCAAAGCTCAGCAGGTGAGCCAGGCCGCCGAGCACCGACTGCTCCAGGGTGGTGCAGCCGCGGAAGCCAAAGTCGTGGAGCTTGTAGGGCAGCTGCCAGTAGCCCTCCTCGTCGACGCTGCGCTCAAAGGCAGCCTCGACCAAGGTCTTGACGCGACGGCTCAGGGTGGCCACGGTGCAGGGGTACCACACCTGGGTAAGGAGGGTCTCCAGGAAGGTCACCAGGCGGGAGTACTCCTTCTCGGCGCTGATCTGGTAGACAGGGACGTGGACGTGGGCGCAGGTGCCCTCAGGGAGCGCCTGAAGGCGCACGGGGAAGTAGCCGTCGTTCTCCTTGATGAACTTGCGAAAGAGGTCGGCTGGCCAAGGGTAGGGCGTCCGTCCGGCGTTGTGAGTGGCGTAGAAGCGTTCGGCTTTGTCCACGTCCTCCAGGGTCCACCGACGGTTGAGGAAGGTCTCCACCAGGTAGCGCATGCCGCAGAAGACGAAGCGGACGTCCTCCTTGTCGCCGTTGAAGCCCTTGCGGAACTCGCCGTAGGCCACCATGCGGTTGGCCTCGGGGTACATGGTGAAGTGCCCGGCCTTGTAGCTGTCCGAGCAGATGGCCAAGGGGATGATGTTGTGCAGAGGAACAAAGCTGGAAGCCATCCTTTGTTGTGTTTTTATTTGTGTTTCTTTTTGCAGGTCAAATAAAAAAAACCAAAGTCTTTTTCTCTGCTGGTCAGCAGCCCTCTGATAAAGGAACAGCTTATCTTCTCATTACATTGCTAAGTTAAAACGTAAACGAGAAAAAAATGTCCACCCTCGAACGGTGGGGATCCTGTGGACAATGGTAAATGCGGTCCAGTAGATTACCGCTGCGCGAACCAAGCGTTATGTTACCTGAATCCAAAAAATGGCTGAAAAATAGCAAAGAGACCCAATGCTGCTGAAAGGCTGGAGACATCGTGCGAAGATTGACCACAAGCGTAGATTACAATCGTTATTAGATCACCAATCATATTTATTCAAAAGAGCCGCAACTCCGTCCATCGCGGGTTGGCAGAGAAATTTCCATAGCAATACACGCAAAAGAGGCAACGATCACGAGACAAAGTTGCCCAGGAGGAAGAAAGGGAGGACAAGCAAGAAAGGGCGCCTTGACCTCCATGGTCATTCCTTCTCATCCGATGGGCCCTCCTCGTTGCCTCTTTTGCTTGACTCCTATTCTTTGCACCACTATTGCTACACCTCCCTCCTTCCCTTCTTCTCCCCTATAAAAAACCACCTTTTCTCTGCCATCCTCTTTTTTTTTTCTCCCTCTTCTTCACTCTACCAACACAAAACACAAAACACAAACAACTACTTACATCACAACACAAACACAAAAGATGGACTTTACCATGGCATCCCAGATGAAGGCCGGCAAGATCGCCGCTGACTCCCGCTCCAGCCAGCAAAGGACCGTGCAAAAGGGCACCGGCGACAAGCCCAACGTCACCAAGGACTCCATCTCCGTGGCCAAGGCAGTGACCGCCCCCAAGGTGACCTCCGGCTACGTGTCCGCCCACAAGGGTGACGCTAGGACCGCTCCCAAGACCGCCTCCTTCGAGAACGACCGACAGGTGCAGGCCGGAGAGTTCGAGAGCGAGGTCGCCCCCTCCACTGCTGACACTGGCATTTCGGGCAAGGCCGTGCTTGACGTTCAGTCGGGAGAGTTTGAGTCGGTGCCCCAGGCCAGTCACGCAGAGAGCGGAGGCAGTTGGGGAGAGCAGCCTGTGGAGACAGCTGGTCTTGAATAATAATATTAAAAAACAGAAGAGTCAGTTTACGTTGATCTCTCCAAAGTTCGTTTGAAGAGAGGAGTGGCTCTTTCCCCTCTATTTTTTGTTTCTTTGGCTCTCTCTCACTCTAAATAAACTCATCCTGTGCTTTGAAGAAGTCTCCTCCCGCCTTCTCAACTTCCTCCTCCTCTTCCTCTCTCTCTCTCTCTCTCTCTCTCTCTCTCTCTTTCCTCCCTTCGTCCCTCATCTCCATCTCCTCGTCTGCTCGAAAACAAACACGCAAAAAACAGAAGATGAGAGGTACCTCATGCTCTGTTGGTGTGCTCAGGGCTAAATAGGCCATCTATGCGCTTGGTTGAGATGGTCATCCGGTCGTCCTTGCAATCATCATAGGGATCAAGGACAAAAAAAGTTCACAGGACAAAGCCCGGTGAAGCTGTCCTTCGTTTCGGCAACCATGATGTTAACTGCAATGGGATTCAAATGTCGAGCGTAGGTCGAGGCTGAAACAAAACAAAAAGACTTTTAGTGCAAAGAATAAGCATTTTACTCTCTATTATAATGTTGACACTCCACAATATGATTGCAAACGGAGTAGAAAGAAGAAGATAAATCATGCTCTCGCGCAACTCTCCAGGTAGGCCCTCTCCACTCGGTGATGGTCGCTCTCTTCCCGAAAGTTTCGCTCGCGGTCTCTCCACACACCCACACTCTGCGGGTCCTCTCCAAGCTCTCGCCAAAAGTAATTTTGGGGGGAAGGTAAAGTAAGCCTTCCCTTCCGCCAAGTACTTTTTATTTTCATTTGCACTCCCCTCGATCTCTCTCCGCGGATCTTTGTTTGCACTTATCCTTCTCTCACCTCTCTTTGCCCCTCTCTCCACTCGGTCTCTCTACGTGAAATTGAAAAAAGAACACACACAAAAAAGGGTGTGTTAGAACAAGAACCAGAGCCAGCTTACCTTGGGATTAAGCGTCTTGGAGGTTAAAAACAAAAATAAAAAAGGCTTTGTCGCGCATGCACAGCAGCCTCTTCTTTCATCCTTTCCTGCTACGTTTTCTCTTCTTAATTTTTAATTTTAATTTTTTTTTGGCTTGTGATTTTACAAAGTCGAGGGTTGCGGAGTTTGACGTCGGACATATTAAACTACAGTACCCCTCATGTGTTCTCTCTGACTTACCAACGCGCAATGGTTTGGTTTGGCGGTGGTCCTTGTCGACACTAAATTTTCCCGCTAGAAGTAGCAGGGAAGCTCAGGGACTTGTTTTGCTGCCCTTTTCTCCCTTGCCATTTCTCTTCAGCCAAATGAAAAATACAAAAAAAAAAACGTGAATGTCGACAAAAACACGTGCGCCATTCGCTAGATAAGAATACATCGAAAGCCGCCCACCTTGCTTCTTCCTCGTTTGCTGCCGCTCTGCTCTTGCTCGGCGTCGCCCTCCCCGCGGGCCGCTCTCCTCCGTTCGGCATCGATGGCCCTGGCGACGGCGTGAAAGACCTCCTGCACGTTGACGTTGTTCTTGGCGCTGGTCTCGAAGAAGCCGACCTGCCACCGAGCGGCTTCGGCCTCTCCTTGCTCACGAGTGATCGCTCGTTGCTCTTCTGGAAGGTCACATTTGTTGCCAACTTGTTTGTTTAAAGTGTTAAAGTTGCAGCAAAGCAGATGAGAATACAAGAAAACAAGTAACAGAGAAAGGATAGCAAAAGAAGCAAAAAAAAGTAAAGAAAACATACCAAGAATCATCGGTATGTTGTCTTTGTCCTGAACCCGTTGGATTTGACGGCGAAAGCTCTGCGCTTCCTCAAAAGTAGCTTCAATGTTGACGGCGTAAACGATCACGAAACCTTCTCCAGATTGCATGTACTGGAAAAAAAGAAAGAAAGAGAAGAGGGAAGGAAAGGAAGGAAAAATACGACAGGAAGAAGAACAACGTGAGGGACATAGCCAAGAAGAAGAGGAAGAAGAAGAACAATAGCAAGGACAAGGACAAGAGCAAGAAGAGGAAGGACAAGAAAGGAGAGGAAAGAAAAAGAAAAAGGAAGGACAGAGGAAAAATAAAACGAAAGCAACATAAGAAAGAAGTAACACAAAGAACTTAGTGCCTTGAAATACAATGACGAGAGAAGAGAAAGAGAACAAGAAGAAGAACAGAAAAAAGACAGGAGAGAACGAACCTCGTCTCTCATAGCACTAAACTGCATTTTTTGCACGTCGTGGCCGTCATTGTAGCTCCATATGTTAAACACTCAAAAAATAAAAACACAGAAGAGAAGGAAAGAACGAAACGAAAAGAAAAAAATAAAGAAAGAAAGAAACGGCAAGAAAGAAACGACGAACCCCTTCTTGCCCTGCCGTGTCAAGAATGTCCTATAGGAACAGAACGTTACGAAGACGAAATCGAAAGAGAGAAAAAAAATCGAAACGAACCAAAATGATGCTCTTTCCGTCCAAATCGATTTGTTTTCTGTACGAGTCCTCTATTGTTGGATCATATTCCTGCAAAAAACAAAAAAAAAAATCAGACGAAAAAAAAAATAAATATAAATAAACAGAAAAATACATACGTCGCTAAAACTTTGGTTGAAGAAACGGAGGGTAAGACAGGACTTTCCTACACCTCCGCTGCCCACTACACATACTTTGTACATCAACCCGCCGTCGGTAGCTTCCCGCATTTTTTTTGGTTCTTTTGGTGTTCTTCTTTCTTCCTTTCCGGTTGCAGGTTTTATTTTTTGATTTTTCAAATTTTTTGAATAATAATTGAGTGTATCGATATTTGCAAAACACGATCGAGATTATTCGTCGACAAAACAGTAACCAAATTTATTCATGTCGACGTGAGTGTGAAATTAAGTTTACGTTGTTGACGTCGTCGTACCAGTGTTTCATGTCGACATCTTACGTTCGCCCTCTCCAGCGGGATCCCTCCTCTCGTTATGCTACCCTGCTCTTTCTTCCGCTGGTGTTAGGCTCTTCCAAGTCTTCCGCCTTTTCTTCCCAACAACCTGCTCGTCTTTAATTTAATTTTATTGCCACTCCAGCGACGGCTTTCCCCGATGACCTTCTGCGAACAAAAACCGATTCCAGTACTTTTCCAGTCCCACAAACCAAACCCGCCCGACCCCTCCCGATAAGTCGCCCGTATGCCCCCAGTCCAAAAACTCATTCTTACCTGTCTCCTTTCCACTCGCTCATTCCTTGCTTTACTCCTGGCGCCAAGTTTCTTCTTCTCTGTGCTTTCGCGAGAACGCAAAAGAAAAAAGGAACAAAGCCTTGGAGAAGGAGGAGTGGGGATTGTTGTTCTTGGCCTCTGCCTTGGCAAACGTTTATTGCTCACGAAGAAACGTTTTGTTGGTGAGGGTCGAGAATCGTCCCAACTTTGCGAAAAAGTTTGGCAGTGGACGCCCGCGAACTACTGGTTTGCGGGAGAACACTTTTTGATAGCTGGGGTGTGTTCGCTCACCCCTCTCTTTTTACAAACCAAAGACAAACACCTCCTTTTTTTTGGTAAGAGAACACAGATAAAAGGAGCTTATATTCACATGTGTATGCATAGAAAGCAAGGAAGAGAAAATGGTCGTATATTGTAGGAGGGAGCTTGTTTGAGCTGTGGGGGGTTCATGATTGCTCCCTGGCTCACATTTCTTCTTCATCCGGTCCGTTGTCTCCTCTGTACAAGTATTCGTTTCCCTCCTTTTCATCCTCCTCCTCTTGATCCTCATCAGCGATCAATTCTGCATCATCCCACAACTCGTCCGCTTCTTCGTCTTCTTCGAACACAGCCTCTTCGCCTTGTTCGTCACCTTCGTTTTCAGCTTCCCCCTTTTGAACTTCTTCTAACTTTACCTCCAACTCCTCTTCCAGCTCTTCCAACTCCTTCAACTCTTCCTCCAACGTTTCATAGTTTTGCTCCGCTGATAGTTTCTGGTCGAACTCCTCTTCCGTGTCCTTTATCTTCTCCAACACTTGGTTCAACTTCTCTTCCACCTCTACCATTTGGGCGTCCAAGATGTCGTTCATCTCCTTTTCCGCTGGCTCGTATTCTTCCAGCTCCAACAGAATCTTTTCTAGCTTCTCTTTCATCTCTTCATATTCTTCTTCCTTTTCTACCAGCTCGGCGAGCTCCTTTTCTAAAGCTTGTCGGCTTCTCTCGGCTTCCATCCAGGCCAATCGATGCATGCTTACACTCTCTGCCTTGGCGTTGTCAGGCTTGTCTGCATCTTCCGCTTCCTGAAGTTTGGCGGCGGAGGCCTGGGCCATCCGCTGCTTGAGCAGAAGGTGCCCACGAACGACCTTCATCTTCTCCGCAATGGTCAGATCCACGGGGGAAGGCACTTTGGCATGCTCCCCGCCGTATCCCTCCGGGAAATCGGGCTTTTTCTTTCGAAACGCCTGTCCAGAGGGAACCAGCACAAGTACAACGCACACCAGGCCAAGAAACACCCGCA
Source organism: Balamuthia mandrillaris (assembly GCA_031835245.1). Classification (NCBI taxonomy): domain Eukaryota; phylum Discosea; order Longamoebia; family Balamuthiidae; genus Balamuthia; species Balamuthia mandrillaris. The sequence goes on along the minus strand of JAVKOQ010000134.1, from coordinate 51,665 downwards.
GTTGCCACAAGCTCGCCATAACGATGCAACGCTTTGCTCTTTTCTTCTGTTTAAACAGAAAATAAAAATTTGTTGTTCGAAGCGGCGCCTCTGCCTTTTCCCGTGGTGACGTGGATTGTTTTTCGTGTCGTCATGATAATATGTTATTTTCGTACCCGTCGTGTCGTCCTTGGAAATTTGATATCTGTCGACAAACACACGTCATCCCTTTCTTTATCAGAATATTCGTCGAAAGTATTATCCCGAAGTTCAACCTATTAGGTAACAAACACACACCAAGAGAAGATCGAAAATAAAATGGAGTTGTTGGACTTACCAGTGGAGCTGTTGATGGCCATCCTGCAGCATGCCCTCCCCACAGACCTGGTCACCGCCTCTCTCGTTTGCAAGGCATTGAAAGACTGTAACTTTCTTTCTTTCTATTTTCTTAGAAAAAAAAATCCTTCCGAAAAAAAACAAATCACATTTACAAAAAAAAAATTCAGGTGCTGAAGATGAGGTTCTGTGGAAGACGCTGTACGTGGAGCGAGTGGCCTCCACGCCGTCTCCGACGAGGGCCTCTCGTGCGGCCCTTCAACCCATCCCTCCTGCCTCCCAACTGCCGAAAAGAACGACCACCACCTCCAGCCCGAAGGAGGCGGAGGAGGAAGAAGCGGAGGGAAGCCTCCTCCAAGCATTGGGATGGAAGGAAAAGGAGGAGGAGGAGGAGCAAAGAATCCATTGGAAGAAAGAGGTGCTGCAAGCGTACCTCAAGGAGAGGCGATATTTTGAGCCTATGCCCGTTCCGCCTATTCATGAGATTTCTGGTTTTCTTTTCTTTTCTTTTCTTTTCTTTTAAATTTTTTGTTTCTTTCTTTCTTCTCTGCTTCTCTGCTTCTCTGCTTCTCTTCTTCTCTGCTTCTCTGCTTCTCTTCTTCTCTTCTTTCTTCAGCACCGCTTTCTTTCTGTTCTTTCTTGTCCTTCCTTGTCGTTTCTTTCTTTCTTTTCGTTTTTCTCTAAATGGTAGAAAAAAAAAATGAACAGAGATAGATTCAGAGGCGACAAAAGCAGCGAAGCTGGACCAGATCTACTTTCCTAAACTCCTGTGGTATTGTTTTACTGCTCTTTCTTTCTTGTCGTGTCTTCTTGTTCTTGTTCTTGTTCTTGTTCTTGTTCTTCTTCTTCTTCTTCTTCTTGTTCTTGTTCTTGTTCTTGTTCTTGTTCTTGTTCTTCTTCTTGTTCTTCTTGTTCTTCTTCTCTCCTCTCTCTCTCTCTCTCTCTCTCTCTCGCTCTCTCACACACACACACACACACTCTCTCTCTCTCTCTCCTCTTCGCTTTCTCTTTTCTTATATTCGGTTGAACGCAACACCAAAAAGGGCGACAAGAGAGGGGTATGACAAGATAGCAGAGAAGATCATCGCCGAGCGAGGCAGCCAAATCGTCAACCTCCACTGGCAAATCATGGACCTGGGCGACCCTGACCAGCGCTATCCGTGGTTCGACCGGACTCTGTATAGCTCCATTATAGCCTATCAGGACACGTTGCTGCATGTGGCAGCGGCGAGGGGACATGTCGACATGGTTAGGCTGCTGTTGAACCACAAAGCGGTCGTCGATGCTCTTCCCTCCGATAGGGAAACGCCTCTTTATTGGGCGGCTCGTTATGGCCATGTTGAGGTTTGTAGTTATTATTCTGTTTTCTCTCTCTTTTGTTAAGTTGTTTCTCTCTTTATCTGTTCTTATCTCTTTCTTTGCTACTTCCCTCCTTGCTCCTCACTTTTCTTCCTTCTCTCAAAACATAACAAAACTAACACAAAACAGGTACTCTCTCTCCTTTTGGACAAAGGCGCCTTCATCGACGCTCCCAACACATCCGGCGGCACTCCCTTCCAACGCGCCGTGCGCGAAGGTCGCGTGCAGGCCGCCTCCTTCCTCATGTCACGCGGCGCCGACACTGCGCGTCTCTCCGGCTTTGTCCCCGTTCTCATCTACGCCCTCCAATGCATGACCGCAGGGAAGAATTCGGACGGGATGGAGCTCACGCCGCGTGTCTGCCTGGAGATGGTGCGCGTGTTGCTCCAAGGAAGCGAGGAGGTTCGTTTGCGCATCGACAGCTTGGCGCAGTATTTCGATGGGCGAGAGCGATGGTCGGACACGGCGCTAAGCCTTGCCGCGAGGGAGCATTGGGAGGAGGTTTGCAAGGAACTCGTGGAGACGGGAGGTGCGAGCGTGGAGAAGGCGGTGGCTTGCTTGGAGGAGGAGAGGGAGAGGAATAGAAACACAGGGCCTGCCGTCCAGATGCTGAAGAGGCTGTTGAACGCGGAGAGCGCTTCCTCCGGTTCTCCCTCCTCTTCCTCCTCTGCTTCTGCGAGTGCTTCTATGTCGACATAAATATAAAGTTTTCAATATTTTTGTAATTTTTTAAATCTCTATTACATTTATTGATTGTTATCGATACTTTTAAACCACAACGATAATTGTAATAAACTGCATAATTATTCAAGATTCCAGATAAATTATTCCAGATCTTGTAAAACAGAACTACCAATTGCAAAACATGGATGGGCTGTGGACCTTGCTGAAGGTGGCCGTTGCTGTGGGCACCATAGGGGTTCTCTACTCGTGGTCCCAAAAAAATGACAGCGAACAACAAGGCCAACGAAGACAATCACAACAACCACCCCAACAGCAACAAAAACCACCACCACCACAGCCACAACAACTCCAACCAAACCAACGAGCACCACCCCCAGCACCCCAAAAGCCACCACCACAACAAGTTCTGCAATTACAACAACAACCAAAGTCATGGGCTCAGGTGGCGGCCACGGGCAATCAAAACCATCAACACCAGCAGCAGCCAAAGCCATATAGCTATAACCCGGCAACAATCCATGAAGAGGATGAAAGCTACCATGAGGGCGAATACTCTAGCGAAAGTGAATATAGCGAGTATGATGAGTCAAATGAAGGCGAGTACACCGACGACCAGCAAGAAGAAGAGGACGAAGAAGATGAAGAGGATGACAGCTGTGACTGCGGTCGCCCATATCTGCTTATTCGTGGTGTGCATATTTGTAGATACTATGGCCGGTTCCAAGTTTGTGTTCTCTTCCTCTTTTCTCCTTTCATTCTCTCGCCCTGCTACTTCTAACAACTGTTCGTTCTTCTGCAAGTGTCAATGTGGCAATCGATGGACCAGTGCATACACGTGGAGGGGGGAAACGCAGGGGTGTAGAAGTTGTGGCAGGGCATCACACCCTTGGAAAACGGAGCCTCTCGTTGGTGGCCGTGGTAACAACATTCAAGGTGCTCATGACAGATCAAGATGCAGCATGTGCCGCCGTTTGGGGATCGACTGCTCTCTTAAGTTTAATGACATTCGGCGCTGATGAAATTGGGTATCGGCAGTAATGCAACCAACCTAGCAATATGCTTCAAAGTTGTGGGACAAAGGAAGTACAATACTGGCACCAGAATCTCTCTCATTCTCTCTCTCCGACCACCATGGTTATCGTTGCTACGTGAAAGAATGGGTTTTCTCTCCCTTCTCGATCTTTCTAATAGTGTTTATAACATCCAAAAAACTTGCGAGGTGGAAGCAGAACTCTCTTGACTTGAAGTACTCCCAGAGCCATCCGAGGAGGAACTGCTGTCCTCCAAGCTTGACGTTGAAGAAGAAGCACTTTCTTGTGGTGTACATTCTCCCTCCGCCACGAAACGAATGGCATTCTCCAGCACTATCCTTTGGAGATCATTAAGCTCTCCTCCTGAGTTTTGGTACAAGAAGTCGTGGTTGATGTGAACCCAGATGGAGTCGCTCTGGTTGTTGGGACGACAGGAAAGGATGGGGACCTCCGTGGCGGAGGAGTTCTTACTCCACTCGACGTAGGCGATCACCACGGCATCTTCCTGAGCGATGACTTTGCTGGTACCTCCTTCCAATACCCCTTTGCATTTGTATCGTTAGAGAATAAGAAGTCGAAGGAAAAACGAAGAAGAAAGAGAACGCGAAGCAAGAACATGCAAGAAAGAAACGACAAGAAGGAGGAAAGAAAGAATACTTACAGCCATCAGGAAGGCCGTCCAACAAGGGGTGTCCCTCGTAACTGATGAAGGTTTGGTTGAAGGGCTTGTAGTCGTAGTCGGAGTCGAAGACTACGGGGCTCATTCCCTCCAGCTCGTTCGTATGACGGTAGATCAACCACTCGGTGAACACCACGTGCACGCCTCTCAAGCTCAACTCCGTCAACGCCTCAAAGGCTGTTGGGCAGGAGTCTGTTTCACGAAGAAGAAGAAGGTAAGAATGGACTTTTTTTCATGTTTTGTTGAGCTGGAGGGAATGCTTACTGTAGTACTCTTCGCCTGGGTACAGCACCACGTCGGCGGTTACGTTCGGCAGTTGAGCGCAGTCCTCCTTGGCGATGAAGCCTTGGTATTCCAAGCCGGCGGTGCCGTTGAGAAAGGTTTCGTAGGCGTCCCGGTACTGCGCCGCATAGAGGACCACTCGGATGGACAAGGAGGGCGCCACCAACGCCGCCACCAGCCACAAGTACACAATGTAACGGCTCATTTTTATTATTATTTTATTATTTTTTTTTAAAGTGATAAAAGAAAGAAAAGAGAAGAAAATACAGGAACGAAACGTGGTTTATCTATTTGCCTCATTGTTCATTTGGTGGCCATTAAGCGCTTATTAAAAACAACGATAACCATTCCTGTCGACGTTGGGGATGGATGAACGAGCGGAACAGCTGCTGCCTGGCCTGGCTTGCTGTGACTTTCATTTGCGGTGCAGAGAACAAGCAGAAGAACAAGAACATCAAGTATTTGAATACAGTTGCAAAGGCAGACGGTTCGCTTCTGATTTAATTCCAACCAATCCGGAACGCGTTTTCGGTTGATTTTTCACCAATCGGCATCGTGCATCACTATAGAGCATTTTTCTTTTTTTTTTATTGATTTATTTAGCGATGCGAGTGTTCAACAACATCAACAGCTGTTGCAAAACGGAGCTCTCCACCAACTGATCCAAGGTCAAAGCGCCGTTGCTCGCCGCCACGATCTCCCGCAGCTTTCCAACAAAGAACTGAATGATGTTCACCGAGTGGATGGAGCTGTTCTTCTCCCCCTCCAACAGCGCGTTCCGTTTGCTCTCCACAAAGTTTCGCTGATCGCTCACCGTCCTCTTGAGGAACGTTTTGTTCTTGCTCAGATCCTCCACAAACTGAATCAAGCCCAAGCAAACGTGAATCGTCTGCTTCAACTCTTGTACGGAAGAGGAGGGAAAAGTGGAAGAAGAGGAGGTGAGCAGTATGCAGAGCGCTATAACGGCCTCTTTGCGAGCGTGAATCGATTTCAAACGCTCCCTGCGAACGACCCTCAGCGGCGGTTGCTTTGGCAGGGCGTTTAACTTGATCAGCCATCGCTCCAGAAATCGTGTTATAATAGAAGAAGAAGAAGAGGCAGAGGAAGAAGATTGTTGTTCCATTTCGGCAAAGAAGCGATGAAAGAAACTGGCGTTGCGGAGGAGGAGCTGAGCAAAGAGAGAGCAGAACTGGAGGAGGAGATCGGAGTGGAAGTGGTGGCCCTCTCCTGCTTTGCTTTCTTGTTCGCTGATTGGCGTTTGTAACTTTTTGTTTTTCGTTTTGTGAGAAGAGAGAAGAGCGAAGAGCGAAGAAGAGAGAGAAGCGAGAAGCGAGAAGCGAAAGGCGAGAAGAGAGAGAGGAGAGAGAAGAGAGAGAAGAGGAACGACAGAGGGGGGAGAGAGAGAGAGAGAGCGAAGAACAGACATAGAGAAAAACAAAACGTACAATTAAACCAAGAACCAACTCAAAGATCTGATGGTCGTGCAACAGCTGCGGCATTCTCTCAGGATGAAGCAGCATCAACAGTTCCACCACTCTCACAGCCACCATCACGTTCTCCTCCATTTGCTTCTTCTTCTTCTCGTTCATCATTATCAATGGTTGCTGACTTTGTTGTTGCAGTTGTTCGTTCTTCCTCTGAACATATTCCAAGTGTATCTGCAAAACTGCTTTCAACAAACGAACGATCGAAGTGAAATACTGCGAAAGAAAAGAGGCTGGAGATGAAGAAGATGAAGAAGAAGAGAGAATGAGATAGCATTCCATTATCTTCAAGCAAAGCCCTGTGACGGAGGTCTCCTCCTCCGACAAACTTCTCTCCGCGATAACAAGAACTCGTGGTAGCTTCATCTCTTGCAATATGTTATCATCCGTCGGCACATAACGCAATATAGTCAACCAGAGACTTAAGCCATCCTCCAAGAAATGAAGTTCAGCAGAATCTGCCGAGCTTTCTTCTTGTTGGGAAGAGGAAGAAGCACAGCTGTGATGAAGAACAGGAAGTAGGAAGCGATAGAAATCGGTGCCTTGCGCGTTGAGGCACTTGGTGAGGGTGCAGAGAGTACGAACGATGGCGCTGCGTTGAATGTTGTTGTTCTTGGAGCGTTCCCAGAGGACTGAGAGACAATCTAATACTCGTTCTGTGTATGGACGAATCTGATGACACAAAGTTAAACAAAAGGTTTAAATGAAAGTAAGAACAATAACACGACATTTTAAAAAAAGAAAGCAGAGAGAGAGAGAGAGAGAGGTACTTTGATGCCCATGTTTTGAATGAGTATGGAGATGATGTCCATGACTTGCAGGTTGGTGTCGCCATCACTGATGTCGGCCACTATACCGCAAATGCTTGCCACAGAGTCCTCCAAAAACGGTTGAAAGAGTTTCGCGTCAAAGTGTGTATCATCAATCACTATTAGTTTGTACATAATTAACAAATAAATGATAATACATTTAAAGCGTTGAGAGAGAGAGAGAGAGAGAGAGAGAGGAATGGAAAGGAGAGAAATAGAGAATACATACAATTCTTCCAAGCAATGGCAGCATAAAGTCTAACCACGATGCAGGGGTCCCTCATCAACATAATGACCACACGAAAGACATCCGGCATCAACTCCTTCTCTTTGCTAAGATAACGTCCAAAGCTCTCTATGAAGTGCGCTAGTCTTCTTCTCACAAGTTTGCTCAGCGAAGGGGATGAAGCGTCATCCAAAGAAAACTCTCCTCTCGCTTTCATATTGTTCAAGTCGTTGAGAATGATGTTGTGGAACAAGTCAGAGGCTTTAAGATAGCCACCGTCTATGAGACGGTCACTTCCGGTAGCTAACGCCAAGTAGATGGCGTCTTTCTTGAGGTAAAAGCGGTTTCGCTCTTCCAGAGAGAATGTATCAAGTTTTTGTTCGGTTTCCATCACCTGTTTTTCATTTGGTTGGTGAGAAATAGCGAATTGAGCAGAAAGAGAGAACGAAACCGAAAAGTACACAAAAAAAAAGAAAAAAAAAGAAAAAGAAGAAAAGAAAAGAATAAACGAAAGCAAGAAAACAAAAGAAAAAAAGGAAGCAAACGAGAAAAAAAAGACCTCCTGAAGGTGACTCATAAGAATAGGGCAGACAGTAGATTCAAAGGCAGAAACAACAGCAAAGAAAACTAGCTCAGCGCAGTTCTTCAAGCGTTGCGTCCACTCGCCGTGAATTTCTTCGTTGACGAGAGCCTCTCCCTCTTCCTCCCATTGAACGAGCTCTTCTTGAGAGGCTACGAAGAAACGAGTGAGGATGGCGGAGAGCAATGCTGTTCGTGCTTCCGTCGTCCAAAACGAACGTACATTTGTAAACGTTCGTTCACTGTTTTCAAAAAACGGTTTGACGAGATCAGAAAAAGAGACAATAACAAAGAAAGGAACTCACCTGTTTGCTTGCAAAACATAACGAATAAATATAAGGCAAGGAATGAGATAGTCATCAGGCAAGCCGCTAAGCTGCGTCACGTTATACACGCAAGTCGAAAGGTAAGGAGCCACGAATGGAGAAAACCCGTCCGACACATCATCTTGAGCTCCCACAACCAACTTTCCAATACGATGATAGTACTTATCCAAATATCGAAGTGCTATGGAAGAGGGAGCCTCGTCTTCCTCCGTCGTTCCTCTTTCATCGTTGTTATTAACAAGCGTCAACCGCATCTTCACTAACTCTCCCCAAAACTGCAAAACTTTGGTCAAAACATCAGACAGCATCTCTCGACACTTGTCTTCATTACCAGTTGGTAAAGGAGTTGACAGAGATGACGATGAAGATGGAGACGATGATGAGGAAGAGGATGACGAAGAAGAAGAAGAAGAGTCGCAACAAAGCTCTAGTAACCCAGCTCGAACAACTAGCACATGCAACATGTTCAACGTCAACTTGATCATCTCGGCAGTGCCTCCATGTTGATCCTGAAATACAGCATTCGCTGCTGCGACTTTAGAAGAAGAGGCAACCCCAGAAAGCTGCTGCATCAAAGAGGAAAACAAAGCAGAGGCAGAAGCAAAACAGATGCTGGAGAGAAAGGGCAGAAGTTCAAGGGCGATGTTATGAATGCGAAGAAAGCGAGTTTGGTGCGTTGGCGAGAGGTGCCGTTTGTGAGGCTTGAGACGAGCTGCCATTCGTTTGATGACTAGGTGAAGAACGAGAAGGGCGCGTTGGAGAGGCGAGTGGCGATTGCGTTGGCATTGGTCTGGCTCGTTGCTGCTTTGGCTCTGAATGAGCCCTAACAGCTTTGGAAAGAGATCAGGCCTTTTTTTTTGTTTTAATTTGGTTAGTGAAGAAACAAGAAGAAAAGGAAGAGGATGAACAAGAAGAAGAAGATAAACAAGAATAAGGACAAGGACAAGAAGAACAGCAAGAAGAGAGAAGAGGTGAGAAGAGGAGAGAAGAAGAAGAAGAAGAAGAAGAACAAGAAGAACAAGAAGAAGAAGAAGAAGAACAAGAAGAAGAAGAAGAAGAAGAAGAACAAGAAGAAGAACACGAAGAAGAAGAACACGAAGAACAAGAACAAGAACAAGAAGACAAGCAAGAACAAGAACAACAATGGAGCATGAACAACATGATAACAACGAAGCAGAACAAAAAGACGAGGGGCTCAAGGGCTTTACCAATGAGTGGGAAAGTCGAGGTCCGCAATGTGGGCCAGAGCAAGCGCCAACTGCAGCGCTATCTTGTCGTTGCCCTCCGCCACCACCTGCAGCAACTGCTCTCTCACTTGACTCTTTTCCTCTTCCGGGATGAACTGATCGCTTCTCTCCCACGCACAAGAAAGACGGGATGAGTCATGAGAGAACGATGAAGAGAAGAGAAGGGAAGAGAATGATTACGTGGAATACGAATAGAGTCCTCTTTTGGCTTCGTCCTCGTCGTCCTCATCGTCGTCGCTGTCGCTCTCCAGCGTGGAGGGGTCAAAGCCCCAACGACGGGTGACCACGCGCTTGAAGTAGGAGGCGGCCAGGAAACGCAGCGTCAGCTCCGCCTCGGCGTTGAGGGAGAGGCGCAGCAGCAAGGAGGCGAAGGAGGGGAGGGAGGTGGCGGCCACTTCCAGGTTTTTCAGGGCGGTGGAGCGGGCCACGTTGTCGCTTGGGTTGACGGAGTCTCGCAGGAGGGCCACCAGCGAGGCCGTAGCCGAGGCGTCGGTGCTCTCCATCCTTCCTTCAAAACACTTTTTTTCCAGTGTTCTGTTTTTAATACAGATTCCGGGACGACATGGTGTTAAGATCTATATTGTCGACAGATTGCTGTGATCTAGACCTTTTATGGAAAATTTTCGTTGCGTTTTTGATTTTTGATTGGTGCTTTGAAAGTGAATGACGAAAGAAGCACAGAGAGAGAGAAAGAGAGAGAGAGAGAGAGAGAGAGAGAGAGGAGCAAGAGAGGGCAAGAGCGAGTCTTGCAACACCTTTGTGGTCCACCAGCAAAAAAAGCAAAGATGAGAAGAGCAACGAATAAAAAAAACCTTACTGTTCAAATTAAAAAAAAACCACCTATATATTTCTTATGCACTGGCTCAATACTTCTCAACGACTGTTCCTTCTCCACGACTTGTGTGTTTCAATTGCATTAATCCTCCTTGACTCCATCCTCCAAAGCGGCAGCACCGGACACGATCTCCGTGAGCTCCGTTGTGATGATGGCCTGACGCTGTCCGTTGTACTGCAGCCTCAGCCTGCCCAACACGTCGGTGGCGTTGTTGGTGGCGCTGTCCATGCTGCTCATACGAGCGCCCAGCTCGCTGGCCTGACTCTCCATGAAGGCCGAGTAGAGCAAGTTGGCGATGGAGAATTGGTAGTAGTCGGTGAGGACCTCCTCGCGGGTCAGGTCTTCAAAGTCCAGCTCCAAAAAGTTCTCCGGCGCGGCAAAGACAGCGGGACCGGGCAAGGTCCTTCGCTTGACGGTGGAGGAGAGCACGCTGTTGAAGCGATTGAAGAGGATGGTGATGCGGTCAAAGTCCTGGGCGGTGATCTGCTCAGCCAGCTGGGCAATGTCGGTGAAGGAGGTCTTCTTGTTGCCACCAACGTCGGCGGCGACGCTGACGATATCGGAGCCAAACTCCCTCACCAAAGCGGCCTTGGCCTTCTCTCCCACGACAAAGAACTTGCAGTGCTTAGGGTCTTGGCGGAACATGCGAATGCCAGCCTTGACGACGGCGCTGTTGACGCTGCCACAGAGACCACGATCAGAGGTGACCGGTACGAGAAGGTGCGTGGAGCCGCCCTCGGGGAGGGGCTGGCCAAAGCCAGAGGGCACGTCCTCGCCCTGAGTGATCTCCTCGCCGGCCTCGTTAACCTTGTAGCGGGGGTACTGCTCCTCCAGCCAGCGCTGGCTGCTCTCGCCGTAGGGGCGGTGTTCGTTGAGCCGCTGTTGGGCTTTGGTGAGCTTGGCCGCGGCAATCATTTTCATGGAGGTGGTGATCTTCTTGATGCTGGAAATGGAGGCAATGCGGCCACGAACTTTGTGTGTATAAAAATAAAAAAGAGAAGAGTAACAGAGAGAGGTAATGAAAAAGGAGAGCGTGCGAAGGAATAAGAAAAGGTGAAAGAAGGTGTTGGTATAGGACACGAGTAAGTGAATGAGAAGAGCAAAAAAAAAAGAAGGGAGGGTAGCAGAGAGTAGAAGAGAAAGAGAAAAGGGCATGCAGAGAGAAGAAACAAAGAGGGAGGCGGAAAGAGAGACAGAAGAACGAAGCAGCAAAGGGGCGGGAGGAAAGAGAGGTGAAAACGTACGTTCTTTCAAACCACCGCCAGGGTAGTGGCGGACGCCCATGGGGCTCAACATAACCAGGTCATTGCTTTGGGGGAAAACAATGAATGACAGAGGAGAGAGAGAGAGAAAGAGAACGAAACAGGTCATGCAAACGATCAAACAAAAGAGAGAAGAAACAAGAGGTGAGCGGAGAGAAGCAGAGGGATTGGGTTACTTGAGTTGACCGGAGAGAAGTGAGGAGCCCTGGATGGGGTGGGCCTTCCGGGAGGAGGCGCGGAGGAGAGAGGAGCTGCGGAGGGCGGTTGAGGAGGAAGAAGCCATCATTTTTAATCTGCTCGTGCGGGTTTTTTTTAAAGAGAGAGAGAGAGAGAGAGAGAGAGAGAGAGAGAGAGAACAAATCGAAAGAAAGAAAGAAAAAGGATCAGCGCTACTGCTGCTACCAAAAAAAAAGATCACTACCCAATCCATCACAGGACAAACCACATTTCAAAAAAAATACTAATAAAAGGGGGGAAAAACACGAACAAGAAAAAAAAAGGAGGGGAAAAAAAAACCAAACACACGAGAGAGAGAGAGAGAGAGAGAGAGAGAGAGAGAGAGAGAGAGAAGAACAAATCGAAATCACCGCACCTTCGCCTCTTACTTTTTTTTTTGATTTTGTGGCCCTTTCTTTCCTCCTCTCTTTTATTTTTTTTTCTTCGGTGACCAAAACAAATTGAAAACTCTTTTAAGATTTTCAACCAAAATGAAAATATAAACTCGCTGATGTCATCCTGTGTCGACGATAAACGCCGTTCATGGTGACCTCGACGTCTTCAGCATTGCTGCACACGAAGGGCCTTAAAATGGAACGCCTTAATAAAATTCTCCGAGGAAATGCCCTATTTCCCCGGCCTCTACTTTTTTTTTTTGGTGCATTTCAAACGAAAAGAAAAGAAACAAACGCACTTCACGCCGCTTTGAAACGGAAAAGGTGTGTATGTTCCCCCCATTTCGATTTGTTCTCTCTCTCTCTCTCTCTCTCTCTCTCTCTCTCTCTCTTTCTCCTCTCTCTCCCCTCTCCCTCTCCCTCTCCCTCTCCCTCTCTCATCTCTTTCTTCATTGTGTATGCCCACTCTCTGCTCTCGCTCTCTCTCGCGCGCGCGCTCTCTCTCCTCGCTAAAGTGTGCACTCATCTTGCTACGCTTTTTTTTTTGTGCTCTACAAAAAAATCGGTAGAGATTTTGATTTTAAAAATGCAGCAGAGACAAGCCGCACACCGATTGGCCGTTTTGGCTGACCATCTGTCCGCCGCTGGCGCTGCCTCCGGCCCTTCCCCCCTCGAGACCGGTTTCACTGCCGCCACCTCCCAAAAGTGCCCTGATGACATTGTGATCGTGAAGTACCGTTTTCTCCTCCTCCCTCTCTCACATTTCTCTCTCCCTTCTCCTTTCTCTCTTCTCTCTCTCCTCCCTCTTTTGTCTTTCTAATCATTTTTACCCACTCCCTCTTCATCTCAAAACAATAAAAGGTCTGTTCGCACAGCCGTCGGCAAAGCTGGCCGCGGCTCCTTCAAGGACACCGCTCCCGACAACCTCCTCGCCCCTCTTCTCAAGCACGTCCTGGAGACCACCCCCCAAGTCAAGCCCGAGCAGATCGGCGACGTGGTGGTCGGCATGGTGCTCCCCAAGGGAGGCCAAGGCGCCACTGAGGCCCGCATTGCCTGCCTCCTCGCTGGCATCCCTCAGGAGGTTCCCGTGACCACTGTCAACCGTCAGTGCTCCTCTGGCCTGCAGGCTATCGCCAACGTGGCTGCCGCCATCAAGGCCGGCTTCTATGAGATTGGCATTGCTGGTGGCGTGGAGTCCATGTCCATGAACAGCATGGGCTGGGATGGAGCCGTAAATCCCGAGGCCTTGAAGCATGACCTCGCCAAGAACTGTTATTTGCCTATGGGCATCGTATGTTTGCACTTTTTCTCTCTTTCGTCGTTCTCTCTCTCTCTCTCTCTCTCTTCTTTTGTTGCTCTCCTGTTTTAAAGTTACAATTCTCATTTTTCCATTTTTTTTGTGGTGTACAAAGACATCTGAGAATGTGGCAGCCAAATATGGCATCTCGAGGGAGAAGCAGGATGCCATGGCCGCTGACTCCCACCGCAAGGCCGCCGAGGCCATCAAGAGCGGGCGATTCAAGGACGAGATCGTGCCCATCACCATCAACGTAGAGGACCCCAATACCAAGGAAGTCAAAACTATCACCGTCTCTCAAGGTATATTTCTTTCTTTATTGCACTTTCTTTGTTTTGTGTTTTCTTTTTCTTTTTTTCCCTTCTCTCTTTCTCTCTCTCTTTCAAAGATGAATTGAACGAATGAAAGATTCACATTCACAAAAACACATGATTATAACCAAATCATCGCTGCGTTCTTTCTGATAACTTTTTTTCCTTGCTCTTTTTTTCTTGTTTTTATTCTTTCCATCCTTTTTCACTTTCTTTCTTTTCCTTCTATGTTTTATTTATTCGATATTTTCTTTGAACCAATTCAGACGAAGGCGTTCGTGAAGGCACCACCGCGGAGAAGCTGGCCAAGCTCCGCCCCGCCTTCAAGCCCGACGGCGGCTCCACCACCGCTGGCAATGCCAGCCAGCTCAGCGACGGCGCCGCCGTGGCCCTCCTCACCAAGCGCTCCACCGCTGAGCGGCTGGGCCTTCCCATCCTCGGCACGCTGCGCAGCTTCAGCGCTGTGGGCGTGGACCCCGCTGTGATGGGAATCGGACCGGCCGTGGCCATTCCCGATGCCGTCCGCCGGGCGGGCCTGAGGTTGGAGGACATCGACGTCTATGAGATCAACGAGGCCTTTGCCTCGCAGGCCACCTACTGCGTGGAGAAGCTGGGCCTGCCCATGGAGAAGGTCAACCCGAACGGAGGAGCCATTGCTTTGGGACATCCTTTGGTTTGCTTCTTTTCTTTCTTTCTTTCTTTCTTGGCTCCCTCTTTGTGGTGTAGTTTTTTCTAACTTTCTCTTTTTAAAAGGGATGCACTGGCGCCAGAATGACTGCCACTTTGCTTCATGAGTTGAAGCGCCGCAAAGCGTAAGCGCTTCTCTCTCCTTTGTCTTTGTCTTTTTCTTTCTGATTTTTTCTTTTTTGGTTACAAAACAACAGCCGTTATGGAGTGGTGTCCATGTGCATCGGAACTGGCATGGGCGCTGCTGCCGTCTACGAAGCTGAGCTCTAATTACCAATACAATACAATACAATACAAGAAACAAAGATCACTTTTTTTGATTTTGTAAATGCTCTCTTCTTTCTTTCTATCCTGTCGTTTCTTTCTTTCTTTCTTGTCATTTCTTGTCGTTTCTTTCTTGTCGTTTCTTTCTTTCTATCTTGTCGTTTCTTTCTTTCTTTTCTTTTCTTTTCTTTTCTTTTCTTTTCTTTTCTTTTCTTTTCTTTTCTTTTCTTTTCTTTTCTTTTCTTTTCTTTTCTTTTCTTTTCTTTTCTTTTCTTTCTTTTCTTTTCTTTCTTTCTTTCTTTCTTTTTTCTTTCTTTCTTTCTTTCTTTCTTTCTTTCTTTCTTGTCGTTTCTTTCTTTCTTTCTTTCTTTCTTTCTTGTCTTTCTTTCTTTCTTTCTTTCTTTCTTTCTTTCTTTTCTTTCTTTCTTGTCGTTTCTTTCTTTCTTTCTTTCTTTCTTGTCGTTTCTTTCTTTCTTTCTTTCTGTCGTTTCTTTCTTTCTTTCTTGTCTTTCTTTCTTTCTTTCTTTCTTTCTTTCTTTCTTTCTTTCTTTCTTTCTTTCTTTCTTTCTTTCTTTCTTTCTTTCTGTCGTTCTTTCTTTCTTTCTTGTCTTTCTTCTTTCTTTCTTTCTTTTTTCTTTCTTTCTTCTTGTCTTTCTTTCTTGTCTTTCTTTCTTTCTTGTCGTTTCTTTCTTTCTTGTCGTTTCTTTCTTTCTTTCTTTCTTTCTTTCTTTCTTTCTTTCTTTCTTGTCGTTTCTTTCTTTCTTTCTTTCTTTCTTTCTTTCTTTCTTTCTTTCTTTCTTTCTTTCTTTCTTTCTTTCTTTTCGTTTCATGATCACTTTTCCCGCCTTCAGGCTGTCTCGAGTTGGAGAGAGAGAGAGGAGAGAGAGAGAGAGAGAGAGAGAGAGAGGAAGAAGAAGAAGAAGAAGAAGAAGAAGAAGAAGAAGAAGAAGAAGAAGAAGATAAAACAGGGATTGAAAGGTTTTTTAAAGAGAAAAAAAGAAATGGCGGACACACACCTCTCCTCCTCCGCAACCGCCACAACCCCCACAAAGCTGAAGCACTGGAAGGTCACGGGAGAAGAACGTCAAACCAACCCATCGCCCTCTTCTCCGCCGTTCCTCGAGTCCTCTGTTGCTCAAACCGACCACTCGGAGGAGAAAGAGGATTTGTTTTGGTGGCTGCCTGACGAGCTGCTGTGCTACCTCTTGGAGATGATTCCCAAGAGCCACGTGGCCGCGGCGGCAAGGGCCTGCCGCAGGTGGTATGCCTGCAGCCCTCCTCACCTCCGACAGAGGCTCTCCCTCGAGTGGGCTGGTAGCTCTCGGGCTACCATGCGGTGGTCACGCCTTCATAACCCAGGCCTAACTCGGGACTCGACTAAAATATGCACCGCAGCCGCTGCGAGTGGCAACTTGGACCTGTTGCACTGGGCCAGAGATAATGGATATAGCTGGGACCAGGCGACGTGTGCTGCAGCAGCGCGGAACGGCCATTTGGAGGCGTTGAAGTGGGCCAGAGAGAACGGATGCCCTTGGAACATCAAGACTTGCACTGCAGCTGCGGAGCATGGGCATTTGGAGGTGTTGCAGTGGCTCAGAAAGAAGAGATGCCCTTGGGGCAAAGAGGTTTTGGTTGCAGCGGCAACGAATGGCCATTTGGAGGTGTTGCAATGGGCCAGAAAGAACGGCTGTCCTGGGAGTTGGAAGGCTTGTGCTGCAGCCGCACAACACGGCCATTTGGGGGTGTTGAAGTGGGCCAGAAGAAAGGAGAAATACTTGGATGAGGAGACATGCGCTGCTGCTGCAACAAACGGGCGGTTGGAGGTGTTGAAGTGGCTCAGGAAGAATGGATGCCCTTGGGACTGGAACACTTGCGCCGGGGCCGCACTACATGGCCATTTGGAGGTGTTGCGGTGGGCCAGAGCGAGCGGATGTCCTTGGAATGAATGGACCTGCGCTGCAGCTGCAACGAATGGCCATTTGGAGGTGTTGAAGTGGGCCAGGGCGAATGGCTGCCCCTGGAATGTTGGTACTTGCAGAGCAGCTGTTAAAAATGGCCATTCGGAGGTGTTGCGGTGGGCCAGAGAGAACGAGTGTCATGGGAAATGTGAGGGAATAGCTCCGAGCTGGGCCAACTTTGTTCGTGTCCCCTGGAACGAACAGAGCGGCTTGAATGAAGAGACGACTTGTGCTGCAGCCGCAGCAAGTGGACAGTTGGAGGTGTTGAAGTGGCTCAGAGAGAGAGAATACAAGTGGGATGCACGGACTTGTGCTGCAGCTGCGCGGAACGGCCATTTGGAGGTGTTGAAGTGGGCCAGGGCGAATGGCTGCCCTTGGAACAAAGGGGTTTGTGTCGGTGCTGCACAGAATGGCCACTTGGAGGTGCTGAAGTGGGCCAGAGCGAACAGGTGCCCTTGGGAGCGGAAGACTACTTGCACGGCGGCCGCGCAACATGGCCACTTGGAGGTGCTGAAGTGGGCCAGAGAGAACGGAAGCCCTTGGAACGAAGAGACTTGTGCTGCAGCAGCAACGAATGGCCATTTGGAGGTGTTGCGGTGGGCCAGGGAGAATGGCTGCCCTTGGGACGAGGAGACCAGCGAGGCAGCTGCCATGAACAGACATTCAGCCGTGTTGAAGTGGGCCAAGGAGAACGGATGCCCTTCGGAAGAACGCTATTGGGTGTACTGCGCTGCGATGAGGGACGATTGGCCAACGGTGAGGTGGCTGAAAGAGAATGGATGTCCTTGGGTACCGCAAGTTTGCGCTGCTGCCGCCATGAAGGGTGATCTTGACATGCTGCAATGGGCCAGAGAGAACGGCTGCTCTTGGAGCAAAGACACTTGTTGTGCTGCTGCAGAGGGCGGACATTTGGAGGTGCTGCAGTGGGCCAAAGCCAACGGATGCCCTTGGGATAGGTGGACTTGCAAGTCAGCAGCGATGAATGGCGAGTTGGAGGTGTTGCAGTGGGCCAGAGAGAATGGATGTCCTTGGGACAAAGAAACCTGTTGTGCCGCTGCAGAGAATGGCTATTTGGGGGTGTTGCAATGGGCCAGAGAGAATGGATGTCCTTGGAACAAGAGGGTTTGCAAGTCCGCAGCAATGAACGGCTATAAGGGGGTGCTGCGGTGGGCCAGAGAGAATGGATGCCCTTGGACCAAAGCGGTCTGTTCCGCGGCCGCAAAGAAAGGTTATTTGAAAACCTTGAAGTGGGCCAGAGAGAATGGATGCCCTTGGGACGAGACAACCCGCAAATTAGCTGCAAAGTACGGGTATGTAGAAAGTGGTCAAGTGGGCAAAGAATAAGCAGACAAAGGAGAGAGAGAGAGAGAGAGAGAGAAGCGAGTGGACAACGAAAAACTGTACCAAATAAAACAAAAACAAACAAACAAAAAAAGAAGAAACAGAAAAACAAAACTTGCCTTTAAAAGTAAAATGAAGAACCTCCACCACCTCCTCCATGATGATGGCGATGATAACGTGGGCCACCTCCACCTCCACCACCAAATCCACCACCAAACCCTCCGCCTCCAAATCCTCCACCACCACCACCAGAGAAGAAGACGTTGAATATGTCGTTCACGTCCATGCCTGCCCCGCCAAATCCACCTTCATGTTGCAAATCCATAGTGTCAGCACCTTGGTCGTATCGCACTCGTTTCTTCTCGTCGGAGAGAACGCCATACGCTTCGCCTACGTCTTTGAACATCTCTTCTGCCTTTTGTTTGTCTGCTTCGGAACCTTGGTGACGATCTTTTTTTTTTTGTTTGTTTGTTGTTTTTCGTTATAAGAAAGAAACAGAAAAAGACAGATGAGATGAAAGTAAGGAGAGAGAGAGAGAGAGAGAGAGAGAAGAAAATACCAGGATGCCACTTGAGAGCTAATGAGCGATAAGCTTTCTTAATTTCAGCATCGTCAGCGTTCTTTGGCACCCCCAAAATCTTGTAATAGTCTTTTCGTTGTGACTTTTTCAACTCCAGTTTCGCCTCTCTCAAACTGTTTCGAATATCTTTGTTTCATTGGTTCGCACAAGAAAGATTTAGCCAGCATAAAACAACAAAGCAAATATTGACGGAATAAGAACGAGGAAAGAACCTCTGTTTTCGGGATCCAACTTTTTGGCCGATTCATAGTCCCTCACTGCTTCTTCATATTTCTCAGTGAGGGTATACAACGTCGCCCGACGAAGAAATGCTTTTGTGTATGTGTTATCCAAATCCAACGCCCTCGTGCAGTCCCTTATAGCTTCCTCATATTGTCCCAACTTATGAAAGAACAAACAAATCGAGCAGAAATGAGAAAGTGAAGCAACAAGGCAGGAAGCATAAGGAGAGGGTCAAAAAAAAAAAAAAAGAGGAACGAGCAAGAAACGATAAGAAAGAAGAGAATCACAAACCTTAGTACCAGCAGCAGCCCTGTTACAATAAAGCTGCGCGTTCGTGGTTTTATTGTCCGGATCCACTTGCAGTGCTTCCGAATAGGCATCAAAGGCTTCCTGATACCTGCCCGCTCCAAAAGCGTCATTGCCTTCCTTCTTCTTTCTCTCCAATGTCCGAACCATCTTCAGCTCCACTCTCGCTTTGGCAAAGTCTGGATCAAGTTTGAGGGCTTGGGTATAGCAGTTGAGGGCTTGAGCAAAGTTGCCAGAGAAGTAAAACGCTTTGCCTTTGATGAAGAGCGCTTCTACGTTGTGTGGATCTTGTTTTAACACTTGGCTGAAAGAAGAGAGAAGCAAGAGTAAGAACAAAGACAAAGAAAAACGCAAAGAACAAAGGAAAAGGCAGAGACAAAGAAATAAGACCAGAAAGAGAAGGGAAAAGCATCATGAAAACAACCTCGCAAGTTTTGTAGCGATACTGTATTGCTGCAAGCCAAGCAAAGCGTTGGCTTTCATCATCAAAATAGGATTCGACTCCTCGCATTCGTCCAATACTCCCTCAAAGATGTGGAGAGCAGCTCCGAATTGTTTTTCTTTGAGAGCTTTTTTGCCCTCTGAGATTTTTTGTTTTATAGTTGTTGCAAGTTTTAGCTGTTTGTTTGTTTGAAAGTAAGATATACGTGTCCCTTTAAAAAGAAAGAAGAAGGAAGGAAGCAGAAAGAACGAGAGAAACAAACGTCTTTCTTGGCTTCAACGTTGTTGGGCTCCAATTGTAAGGCCTTCTCGTATTGTAACTTGGACCGAGTAAAGTCTCCCAGTCTTAAGAAGCATTTGCCTGCCCGTAAATAACCCTAATAATGATAAAAAAGTAATGAATAAAGTGGAAGAAGAAAACAAAAAAGAAGAAAGCCACAGAGGGAGAAGAAAGACCTTGGTGAAGGAAGGATCCTTGGCGGTGGTGACCAAGGAGTCATCGAGGGCGGCTCGCCAGTCTCCCTCCATAATGTAGGCCGCTGCTCTGTTTCCATAATAGGCTGCTGTGTCTGGCGAAAACTCTGTGCCGAGGCAAGAAGGAGGAGTGAGCAGAAGAAGCACAAAAATAAACCACGGTGCGAAACGAGGAAGCAAAGAGAAGCGCGAACGAGAGAATGAAAGAAGAGAGAACGAAAGACAAGAGAACGAGAGAAGCGAAGAGAAAGAAAGCGGAGAGCAGCGAAGCAGAGAGAAAGCAAACAAAAGAGAAACGGACCGATGGCTTTTGAGTAGAAGGCGATGGCTTTGCGGTAATTACCGGCCAGGTACTCCGTGTTGCCCAACTGTTTGAATCGCAGTGCCTCTTTCTCCTTTTCTTCCGTTGTCGGTTCTTTCGGACTTGATTTTTTTTTTTCACGCAGAGAGAGAGAGAGAGAGTGTAACAAGTCAGTGAACTGAGATTTTTTGTTGGTAAAAAAAAAAAAGAACAAAGGTACGGAAAAAACACGGGAGAGGGGGAGGGGGAAAAAAAAACGAACGCTTGTTGTTGAACCACCTCTTCCTCCTGCATCGCTTCTCGTTCATGGCCGTCCATCGTTAGTTCCGTTTGCAACAACAACAACAAAAGATGATTTCTTCTTTTCTATTTTTTCTTTCCTTTCTTTTTTTTTTTTTTGTTTTGTATGCGTACCGAGGGTTCATCGAGGTTGAAATGACATCATCCAAGAATTTAAAGAATATGTCGACATCATATGGAACTGACGTCATTTGTCCGGTGGTGTCGACATTTAAATGATCGACATGATAAGAATTTTAAGAATGTGTCGACCCCAAAATAACGTCAGCAAAATTTCCCGCCTTTTTTTTCAACACCCGTAATCCAGCGGAAACCAACGGTCCGGTTTTATTTTTTTTTTAACAGTTTTGAACAAAAAGAAAAAAAAAACAGTACTATTGGGGAATGAATTTAAACCTGAAGGAAGCTACTTCGATCTTGAGCGAGCTCACGGCGGTGTTTCAGGACGCCAAGGATGAGAAATGCCTCGCCACCATTTTGGACCTGGAGATGGAGTTGCGGAGGAAAGCGGAGGCGAGACAACAAGGTTTCAAAGAGCTCATTCGAGGTGAGTTTTTGCTTTTGTTTTTGTAGTAGTTCCTTTCTTTTTGTTTGATTCGTAATCCAACCATTCTCATCTTGCTACTCTATTTTTTTTGTTTGTTGATAGCATTGACTTCGGAGGTGGATAAAGCCGAAGACGGGGCTAATGATGACGAGCTGTCTGTCAGCCAGTTGCACCGCATGGATCGACTTAAGCAGGAAAAGAATTTCGTGGAGCAAAACTTGAAGGCTCTCGATAAGCAAATGAAGTATATATCTTTCTCTGCTCCCCTCTTTACCCCTTCTTTTCTCTCTACTCCTCTGTTCTCTCGTACTCTCTCTTCTCTTGCTCTCCCTTTGCCTCTTATACCTTCCTCTTTGTTCACTTCTCACCTTTCTCTTCTCTCTCACACGTACACTCATTCTTACCTTTGTTGCACCTTGCTTCTTGGTTGATCTTTCAGGAGTCTTCGGTTAGCCTCTCAAGAGATAAGCAAAGCGGAAGTACAAATCAAAGCTAAGGAGGTCGCTGTAGATCAGGAAACTCGCGTGGAGATCCCCCGAGTGAGGCATCTGCTCAGCCTTTACGACCAGATTACCAAGCTCCGATGGGATTATGACTCCAAACACATCAAAGGATGTACGTTTACCTCCTTCTCCCCCTTTTTCCCTTTCTATTTATCTCTCTTTTCGCTTGCTCTCTTGTTCTCCATCTCTTCTTGCTCTTCTCTATCCCGCCTATTCAAACACTTTTTTAAAACTACACAGTCGTTTCCTTGCCCAATGACCTTCGTCCATTCGACATCGACCCCGCTAAACACTCTCGTCAGGCCATCGCCGACCACCTTTGGGATCTCATGGATGAAGACAACAAACTGTAAAACACGAATTGAATTGGAGAAAGAATAAAAACGAAGACGGAAGGGAAGAAGGAAACGAACTTTAGCAGCAACACAAAGGAGAGAGAAGAGGATTCTTTCTTTTTGTTGTTGAAGACGAACGAAACAGAACAGCAACTTTAAATAAGAAACATATTTTTTTTAAAAAAACAACATATATAAAACTGTACAGCTACACTTTAGCATTATTCCTCTTTCTCTTCTCACTTCTTCTGTTGTTGAAGCCCTTTTTAGAAAATGGTGCACTTGCCGCTCTTCTTCTGCTTCGTCTTGGCCACAGGGGGGTTCAACACGATCCGGATGGCCTCGTCAAAGACGGACTTGAGGCCTTGCTGCGTAAGAGCGGAGCACTCCAAGTACTTGGCCGCTCCGATCTCCTTCCTCATCTGCTCGGCCTGGGCCACGCTCACAGGGGCCATCCTCTTGTCGGCAAGCCTCTCCAGGGTGTCCTTGTCCTCCCTCAGGTCCACCTTGGTGCCGACGAGCAGCTTGGGGGAGGTGGGGCAGTGGTGGGTGATCTCCGGGTTCCACTTGGCGCGCACGTTCTCGAAGGAGGGCGGGGATACGATGGAGAAGCAGAGCAGGAAGACGTCGGTCTGGGGGTAGGAAAGCGGGCGCAGCCTGTCGTAGTCCTCCTGGCCGGCCGTGTCCCAGAGGCCCAGGTTGATGGCCTTGTTGTCCACCATGACGTTGGCCGAGTAGTTGTCAAAGACGGTGGGGATGTACTCTCCGGGGAAGGCGTTGGTGGTGTAGGAGATGAGGAGGCAGGTCTTGCCGACGGCTCCGTCGCCGACCACCACGCACTTGATTGCTTGCATTGCCATTGTAGTTTGGTTGTGAGTTTGTGATTCTGTTGGGGTAAGAAAGAACAGTGGTCTATTGTTCTTTTGGTTTTTTGTTTTTTCTGAGTTGGGACTGTTTGTTTGGTTGAGGGAAGAAGAAGGAAAAGAGGGACGACGCTATTTATATAGAGGAACGCTGATACACGAATAGAAAGTTGAATGGATCTATTTTGAGAAGGTTCAAGCAAAAAGTATATGTTATTTGTCGACATTTATCATAACGTTACATGAACGGCGTCCTAAACTTCCAACCAATCAAACACCGCGACAACGAAAACATATACTTTTTGTAGACCATCCATGTCAGGCGTCGACAAAAAGAACACGACGCATCATCGAAAGGTGGTTATTGGTTGGGAATCAAAAGAGCAGATTAGATGATCTAAATAATTATTACAATTGTAAGTTCACGGAATTAAAAAAAAAAAAGGTTGGAAGAAGAAAAAGAAAGACAGCACAGAGAGAGGGGAGACACGGTAAGTAGTGGCTACTTGCTTGCTTCCTTGCTTCCTTCATTCGTTCATTCCCTCCTCCCTCGTTCCATCCTTCAGGTAACCATGTTGGACGGTTCGTTGCAAGAAAAGACCGGCGAAGCAGAACTGTCCGTTCGATGCCAGTTGCGTAACACACCCCACCCATTCTTTTTTTTTTTGGCTTCCGTGTAGCGCAGCCTTTTTTTTTTAAACAAATGCGAGATGACTGAAAATACCTTTTTTTTTTCTGTTTTCTGTTTTCTGTTTTCTTTGATTTTGTAGTCTCTCCCAAAAACCCAAAGGAGAAGTCTATGTTGTGCTGTACGTTCCCACCTATGGCCACGACTCTTGGCAAGAGCTGGATCGCAGCGAAGGAGTCAAGTTTGTTTTTTCCTTTCTCTCTCTCTCTCTCTCTCTCTCTCTCTCTCTCTCTTTTTTTGCACTTTTTCATTTTCATTTTTCATTTCATTTCTTTTTCTTTTTCTTTTTCTTTTTTTCTTTTTTCTTTTTTCTTTTTTCTTTTTTCTTTTTTCTTTTTTCTTTTTTCTTTTTTCTTTTTTCTTTTTTCTTTTTTCTTTTTTCTTTTTTCTTTTTTCTTTTTTTGTCGTTTCTATCTTTTTCTTTCTTGCTTTGTTATTTTATTTTACTATCTCTTCTATGAGCTGACTGGATGAACTGCAAATAAAAAAAACAGAGACAGCAGCGTGGATCTATCATTCGTTCATGGCTTCGTTACGGATTATTACTTCAACGTGGTGCAGCCGCTAAAGTTCTCGCTCTACCAAGGCAATGCGCACGACATGGGTGCTGCTACGACTTCATCCTCATCCTCAAGCTCTCAACGTGTTCTCCTTGGTGAGATCGTATGTAGTTGCCTTCTCTATTCTGCTTTCTTCATTCTTCTCTCTCTCTCTCTCTCTCTCTCTCTCTCTCGCATTACGTTGCCCACTAACGTAATTTGATGGCAGCGAGTGAACTTGGGAGAGATTTTAGGTAGCGAAGGCCAATGTTTGCAAAGAGAACTAAGGTATCTTCACTGCCTCAATTCTTGTCTCCTTTTTGCTCTCTTTTTCCATGTTTCACACTTTTTAAACCCTTATTACAGCGGGGGCATGCTGCAAGGCACAATGGCCATTCTGGCTGAAGAAATGACCGAAGACGAAACTGAGACCGCCATGGAAAACGTTCTTGAGTAAGCTCGCTGCCTCTTTCTTCTTCTTTTACTTCCTCTTTTCTCACTTGGCAAACAAAATGTAAGTTTACACATATGGGCAGCAAAGCTACACAAACACTCAAAGTTTAGCAGTGCAAATCCATATCTCGTCATTTCTCGTCTCCGCGAAGACGGACAGAAAGTTCCTGTCTACCAGACGGAAGTCAAGAAAAAGACTGTAGACCCCAATTGGAATCCTTTTACCGTTACTCTCAATCGTCTTTGTAACGGCGATAAGGATCGGCCCATTCACTTTGATGTATTTTCCTCCAAACGAAAGAAAGTGGACCAACCTATGGGCAGTACTTCGGTTAGTTCGTTTCTCTCTTGTTTTCGTTTGTTTTCTTTTGTAGTGACAAAGAAAAAAAAAGGCAACCATACGACAAATATGTGATGAGCGCAAGAGAGACCTTCCTCTCTTTCTTGATAGCCACAAGAAAGGTTCTCGTATTCAGGTATTTCTTTACCTTTGTCACCTTTTCTTTTCTTTTCTTTTCTTTTTTTTTTTTGGACTTCTCTTAACTCGTAAAACTATATCTTCCTTTTAAAAGACGGGAGTATTAAAAATAGCAGATGTAAATGAACGAGTTCAAGAAAGAGGAGAGCACAACGTCATTCCAAAGAATTACATTAAACACACTACTGCTTACAAACAGTATCATAACTCTCACAGCTTTATGGAGTATCTTGCTGGTGGCTGCGAGATATCTCTCATAGTAGCGATTGACTTTACAGTCAGCAATGGGTTTGCCTTTCTTTCTAGTTCTCTTTCTTAGGCCTATGCTAACCGCACTTCCTTTTTGCAACAAACAACTTCACAACAATTATCAACACTTCTTCAGAAATCCAACGAGTCCATCATCGCTTCACAACATCACAAATCCATTCGAGCCAAACGAATATGTAAAAGCTATAACGGCAGTAGGAGAGATCCTCGCCAATTACGACAAGAACAAGCTGTTCCCAGTTTATGGCTTTGGTGGAAAGATGCCGCCTGGAAGCCCTGTCTCTCACTGCTTTCCACTTACTGGCGATCCTTCTCATGTATATTTCTTGCTTCTATATTTACGTTTTTTATTTTCATAACTTTTCTATTTTTAACAGCCGGAATGTAGAGGCGTAGAAGGCATTCTTTCAACTTACTGGTACATTTCTCTCTTCCTCTCTTTCTCTTTCTCTTTCTCTTTCTCTAAACATGCTGTCAAAACACAATGAAATGGAATAACAGTAATGCATTGAACGTTATCGAGTTGTCTGCGCCAACTACTTTCACCGACGTTATCAAATATGCCGCCTCCAAAGCTTCCGAGTACATCACGCAAGACCACCAAAAGTACTTTGTGTTACTTTTGCTCACTGATGGCGCAATTACAGATATCCTTTTTCTTTCTTCTTTCCTGCTATCGTTCTGTTCGTTACTTCAATGTTTTATCCTCTTGTTTTTTTCCACCTCTTTCGTTTTTCTCAGTTTTTTTTTTTCTTTTTAGTGTTTCTCCTTGACCAAAGCGTGAACAGGGAAATGGAACAACATATCTCGAAGAAACAATTCGTGAAATAGTGGCTGCTTCTCATCTGCCGCTTTCTATAGTGATAGTGGGAGTTGGCAACGAGAACTTTGATCAAATGGAGTTGTTAGATGCCGACAAAACTCCGTTAGTTACTTCTTCTGGTGATGTGGCAGACAGAGACATTGTTCAGTTTGTGCCGTTCAGAGAGTACAAGAACCAATCCCCACAGGGTACTTTTCTTTTGTTCATTTCAAACCTTTTTAACATGGCTAACTATATTTAAAAATATATAGTGTTGGCCAGGGACGTGTTGGGAGAGATTCCAAACCAACTGTTGACGTTCATGGCATCCAGGGACATCAAACCGAATCCCAAGATCCGCCACACTGTACCCTCTCCTCTTGCTTCCATGCTCTCTCTCTCTCTCTCTCTCCCTCTCTTTTATTATTCGACGTTCTTATTCTTTGTGTGTTGTTAAAAAGGTAACAATTACAACGACAACGTACAGTGCGGCATCGTCCTCGTCATCTGGTCCTTCCACAGTAGCACCATCATGGACCACTGGAGGAAGTGGAATTCAGCAACAGCAACAACCTCCGCACCAACACCAATATCAACAACAGCAACAATATTACTACCCTCCACCAGCTTCTCACATGCAACAGTTTTATCCACAACAATATCCACCTTATTATCCTCCTCATCAACAACCACAACAGCAAGGACCCGGTAGCAATGAAAAAGGAGGAAGTGGAATTCAACAACCACCACCAACAACTACATGGACACCGTTCCCCCAGCAGCAACAGTATTTGCCGCAACAATACCCACCACAACAGTATCAACAACAAGGAAGTGGAAGCGGGGGTGGAAGCGGAAGTGGAATTGGAGGTTCTTCAGGCGATTTACTCTCTGTCCCTGGCTATCAACAGCAACAAGCACCGCTTTCACCACCGGGAAGCGGTGGTAGTGGTTATTACAGTCAATCAACAACATCCGTGTCCAACACAGATACCTCAAACAATCCATTTTTTACCGCGTCTCCATCACCTACAACGTCTCCCCATCATTCGGGCAGCGGGAGTGGTAGTGGCAGCGGACCAACTCCTTTCTTTCCCTACCCACCATCACAGCAGCCACAACAAGGGGGAGTGAGTGGAATTCAGCAACAGCAACAACAAGCTCCTTATTACATGCCTCCACCTTCTGGGTATTTCCAACAACAACCTTTTCCTCCACAACAATTTTCTCCACAGCAGCAACAACAGCAACAAAGTGGAACTCCTTTCTCCTATCATCCCTCTCCACAACAGCAACAGCAACAGCAACAACAACAACAACAGCAACAGCAACAGCAACCACAACAGGGAGGAGGATCCTATTATCCTCCTTCTCCCTTCGTCCCTCCTTCCCTTCCACAAACTTCTCCCACTTCCTCTTTCTCTTCTTCATCCTCCTCCTCCTCCTCTTCTTCTTCCTCCTCCTCTTCTGCTTCCTTCTTTCCACAACAACAGCAAGCACTAGTTGGCAAAAACGGGCTTCCTATCATCGATAAACGTATTACCACAACCACTTCATCTTCAACCTCCTCTGCAGCTGCTTCTTCTCCGGTCGTTTGGTCATGGATGGGAGATGATGGGGGATGGATTCCCTATGACACTTGGCAAAGTCAAGACATCGAGGCGGCCTACCAGAAGAGGGCAAGCGGAACAGGCAGAGTGCAGGTGGACTCGCAGAGATTCGTGGACTTGAATGCGCTCGTGCAGAAGCGTTACGATGACTCGAACGGTAAAGGAAGAAAGGTCAAGAGAGAAGGAGGTGGAGGCGGTTCCTCTTTTGGCCAGGTCATCAGTTCTCTTTCCCAGCTTTCTGTTCATGACGGTAAGTTTAATCTTTATCTTCATTTTTATTTTCTCTTTTTCTTTTTCTTTTCTTTTTTTCTTTCTTTTTCTTTTTCTTTTTCTTGTTCTTTAACCTATCTAACAACTCAAGCTAACAAACAAACAAACAAACAAAAAAAAGATCCACAACTCAGAAGAGACAAACAAACCTACAAAAGCCAATTGGAACAGCTGGAACTGATGGGCTTCACCGAAGCCAAGCTCTGCTGCCGCGTCCTCAAGGAGGTGAGCGGCTCTGTCGAGCAGGCGCTCGACCGACTGCCTGCCTTGCAGCAGCTCACCGCGATGGGCTTTCAGGACGTGGACAAGAACATTCGTGTGCTGGCGGAGTGCAAAGGGGACGTGCAGGCTGCCATTGCTAAACTTATTGGCGGATGAAAAAAATGTTTGTTTTTTTTATAAATGATAAAACGGAGTATAAAGTGAATAAGGTGAATAAATAAAGCGAATAAAGAGAGAATCTTTCAAATCACTCTGCTTTTTCGTCTTTCTTCTTGGCGGCCTCTTGCTCCTTTTGCTCCTCCGCCAACACCTCCTGGACTACCCTCATCACCTCCTCGTGGATCTTTCCGTTGGTGGCCACCACGCCCTGGTTCCTGCTCAACGTCCTGCCCATGCCAAAGTCAAGCTTCTCCCCCTTCAAGTCGCAGACCTCCCCTCCGGCCTCTTTGACGATGACCACCCCGGCAGCGTGGTCCCAGATCTTTTCCTGGTAGTTGCTGCTGCTGAGGCGCAGGTAGATGGAGGCCTCGCCGCGGGCGATCAGCGCGTACTTGCACTGGCTGTCGATGCGGATGGGCTCCTTGGAGACTTGGAGGCGCTTGGCGATCTCGGCAGAGGCGCCGTGGCTGGAGTGGCTGCTCTCGAAGCTTTCGGTGAAGTTGGCTTCGGCGGTGGAGGTTATGTCGCTGGTGTGGATGGCGTACTCTTCCTGTTTTGTTTGTGGCGGTATTTGTTTGTAAGAGAAAAAGAGTGAAGAGTGAAGAGTGAAGAGTGAGGAAGAAAAAGAAACGAGGAAAGAGAAGCGTACATCAGAGTCGAAGTCACGAATGAAAGCGCCTTGTCCACGAACAGCAACCAACAGGCAACCATTCTTTTCCTCGCCTTCATCTTCCTTGTTGCTTTCCTGTTGCTGTTCAGAGGACGAGGAGCCCTCCACTTCTTTGCCCTTTCCTTCTTCTTGTTCTGTTGTGTTTTCTTTTTTGTTGGCGGCAGCAGGACGACGGAAGGACAGATTGGGGCAACCCAACACGCCGAGCACTGGCTCGTTGTCCTCCATCAGAGCCAAGCACACGGCGTACTGTCCCTTTCTAAGGAAGCCCAATGTTCCATCTGTGTGTGTGTTTTTTTTTGTGTTGGTGTTGTGGTGTGTATTTTTTTGTGTGTGAGCAAAAGAGTGAGTGAAAGAGGGTAAGAAAGAAAGAGAAGGAGTTGGAACAGAAACGAACCAACGGGATCAATCGTCCACCACAGCTTTGTGTCACTGTCGATCTTCTTGTTCTTGCCCTTGTCAATGGTCTCGAGCAGCTTCTCCTCCTCCAGGTAGGGCAGGACCTGGTGGACATGGCTCCACACTTTCTTCCTGAGGTCCTCTTGCTCGGCCAAGGCCTTGCTGTTCTCCTCCGCGATGAAGGGGTACCTGGGGAAGGCTTTGGTGAGCTCGCTGATGATGACCGCCTGGGCGGCAAAGTCAGCCACCGTCACGGGGGAGCGGTCCTTCTTCTCGATGGTCTCCTCGGAGACGAGGCTCTCCTGCACCTTGCGGCAGAGAAGGCTGGCCTTGAGGACGGCTCGGATGGCGGCGGCCCTCTCCTCAGCGTACTCCCTCAGGTCCTCGTCCAAGACCTTGGTGGGGAGGCCCTCGGCACGCATGCAGTTCTGAATGGTGTTTCCCATGGTGAATATGCTTCTTTTTCTTCTTTGCAGCAACAACAACAACAGTGCTCCTCCTGCTCCTGCTCCTGCTCCTGCTCCTGGTAGTGGTCGTGGAAGGGTCGAGAAGAGGGAGAGACGTCTCGTTTTGTGTTTTTTGTTGTTTTCTTTTCTTTTCTTTTTTTTTTTTGGTGAATTTCAAAATCCCAAAATTTCCAAATTTAGAAGAAATCTCATTAGTTTGTTACCTTAATTGTGAGTGACCACGTCATCACGAAATGCTGACGTCATCATCGCGAAATTTCTCGCCATCCATATTTCCTGAATTATTATCGTGGTAATCGATAATTTATTTCGAATTGATCCGATAATAATTTTATTGCTACGAAATAAATTATCGATTTCAATGATCCGATAATTATTTTATTTGCGGTTGAAAACAATGGCGGTGGAATCACCGAGAAGATATGGAAAAGAGAGGAGAGATCTCAGCAAGAGAAGGATGAGGAGAAGAGGCAGGTATCTTATCCTTTCCTGTTGCGCTGATCTATTTATTTTATGTTTATTTTTATTTATTTATTTTTTGCTCTCTCCCAAGCAGGTCACTTAAGGGTATGTGAGGTGAGGCACTTGTTGGAAAAAGAATATACATATTTTTATAATCATTTGGAAGATTTGTCCTCTTTCAACATTTTGATGATATCTTTGAAGGATGGCCTGATTGAAAAAAGAAAAGTCAATAAACAGTAGGTGTTAGCAGAGTAAATAGGTATATGGGAAAAGAGTATGTATTGTAGTCTGTGTCTGTATAGATAAACATAAAGATAGTGTTGGTATAAAAAGGATTGGTATCGTGGTCCTTATGGTGGTTTCGTGTTATCGTGTTCGTGTTCGTTCCTTCCTTATGTGGGGTAATGAGATGAGGGGTCACTCAATTAACAGTAGGCACACGAATGGTCATCACTTGAGGAAGAGAATGAAAAAAAAAAAAGTACCGTTGTTGAGGGTCAAACTGGAAGCACTGAGCGGCGATGCTTCTCAACACTTCCGGCACGTTCTCATCAAGCTCCAATACTTCTCCTGGGGATAAATAGTTTTGTTTAGGGAAGGTAAAAAGGAAAAACAAAAAGGAAACAAGGCAAGAACAAACGAAAAGAAACTCAAAAAAAAAAAAAAAAAAAGAGAGAGAATATTGAACAGAAGGTAAAACCAAGGTACCATTAAGCACAGCCGTGATGACTTGTTCGCTGGTCATTTTGCTGTATGGCATTTGCCCAAAGTTCACTATCTCCCACAACAACACGCCATAACCTTCATTGCAGCAATCATTGGCCGGTTTTGTTAGAAGAAGAAAGAAACAAGAATTGTTTTTTTTTTCAAACGTACTCCAGACATCGGCTTTCTTGTCAAAGGTTCTCTTGGAGAAAAATTCGGGTGGTGTCCAACGAATAGGAATGGTTTGGGCCATCTCTTCATCGCTTTCTAACGTCGACAACCCGAAGTCTAATCATAGCGTTCTTAGTTTAAAGATAAGGAGAGTGGAGAGAAACGACGAAAGAGAACGAACCAGCAACTTTGACTGTAAAGTCGCCAGTCAAAAGAATGTTTCTTGCGGCCAAGTCTCGATGGACGATGTTCTCTGAATGCAAATGATGCATTCCAGCTGCGATCTCTCGGGCCATTCTCACAGCCATCTTTTGGAACTCTTCGTCTCCTGCTTGTTGTTTGTTTTTGAGGTTTTGCAGAAACTGAAGAAGATTACCAGCCGCAAGGAACTCCGTGACCAAACACCATGGCGTGCTTTCTTCCATGGACACCCCGAACAGTTGTGTCACATTCGTGTGCGGCCTCAAGTTTCTGATGTGACCAAAAAAACGGGTTAAATGAGAAAAGCAGAGGAGGAGGAGGAGGAGGAGGAGAACAAGAAGGAATGAGAGAAGTTACTTCATGATTTCAGTTTCGGCCTTGAAATTGGCTTTAGAAGTCTTGGAATCCATTATCGAGTTGAACTGTATTAACAATTGTTAATGACAACAACAACAACAAAAAAAAAAAAAAAAAAAGGCAACCAAGCTTGAACCATCAACAAAGTCCAACACGCATAAAAATACGTTAACAAACCATCTTGATGGCAACTCTGGTTTCTCGCCATGTTCCTCGCCATACTGTCCCAAAGCATCTGATATTATGAAATGAGTTATTTGAGAAAGAAAGAAGAAGAGAAAAGAGAAGCTGTTACCCTTGTCCTATCTGTTCATCAAATTCGAGCTCCGAGAAGGGAATCTGCCATTGCAAGCTGCCATTGTCTTTTTCGTTCTTCAACTCGGTTCTGTTCCTGGCAGTTTTGGAAGGAGCTCCAACAGCATTAAGGTCTGCCGTTGCATACAGCTCCATTGAATCTTCTTTCGCATTCATGCCCTCATGTCCTGGCTCGGTTCTTCCTCCTTCGCAACAGCACCAAAAGAATGGCCAATCCCACCAACAAAAGCACAATGGGAACACCCAAACCAACGGCCAAACCTATGGGAAGAGCCATGTTGCTGTCGCTTTCCGAATTGTTCTTGTCTTGTTCGCCGGTTCCATCTGAAGATGTGGAAGCGGAAGGCGTGTCTCCATCCACTTCATCCACTTCATGAAGGAACAAACAAAGAGGCTTATTAATGAAAAAAAAGAGCAAGAAGAGAAAGAAGGAAACGATAACGCACAAGAAAAGGAGAAGGAGAAATGAATAATGAAAGAAAAGAGAAAGCAAAGAAAAAAAGCGCAAAACAAAGAACAAGAACAACGTGACATTGAACGAACCGTGAACGAAACTCAAAGATTGTTGAGCCACGGGATTGGAAAGGCTGTTCAAAAAGTCGCTGTGACAGCTGATAGTAATGTCCAGCCCTCTCAACCTTGGATCCACTCTGGCCAACAACTCTCTCGTTGTGGAAACGTCGTGCCGCAGATTCTCAAATATACATTCCAACAAACGAGTTCCTGCAGAGAGACCCAAATCTCGACAGGCAGCAGCAGATGGAAGAAAGGTGAGCAAGATCGCATCACTCCCGCTGAATTCCAGCCCACAGGTCACATTTCTGGCGTAATAAGCTCCTTGGCTGGTGAAGTTGAGGTGCAACAAAATGGCTTCTTTGAAGATTAACTCTCCTCCTTCGGTTCTCCCCAATGGCTCTGCTTCATATTCATCCTGTGAGGAAACAATTTTTTAAAAATACAAAAGTGGTTTGTTATCTGTTCAAACAAAAACAAAAGAAGAAAGAGAAGGGTACTTGTCGTTTGTGGCTAGAAACAAGTCTGGCATTAACAACAGAAACATCCACACCCACGCCTTCCAATTCTTCCACCACCATCAAGCTTCTTTGTTGAGGCACAACCATCGCTCCGTTCTCATCTTCACAACTCAGTTCCACCTCCAAGGAAGGCGTTCCCTTCAAACCCGTTTTGGCCGACACCGAAACTGAAGGATGCACGGTCTCCAGTGCTGCGTCTCTGGTGCATCTCACTTCCAGATTTGGTCTGGAGGATGCTTGGCAATTGCCAGCAGCCGTGTTTGCTCCTTGGAAAAGAAGAGCGGCGGTGGAGAACTTCCAGGTGCAGATGGTGGACAACGAGGTGGAGGGCCCCTTGTTGGAGAGAGATGAAGTTAACGTCAAGGTGTTGGTCATGGTAATGATTTCTTCGGTATCTGTAGAGTTATTCAAACAAACAAACGTTGATAAGAACGAAATGGAGAATAGAAAGACAAAGTGAACACAAAAGAAAAGAGAGACCTGAGAAAGACGTCGCCAAGTTAAAGGATGGGACGGAAGAATAGAATTTGGTGGCGGTGGGTGGTGGGCTGCTCAGAGTCCCAAGAGCTTTGCATTGGTCCACCGTGATGGATACATTGCCTCGAAAGTTGGCTGGAGCAGTTCCTGTCCATTGCATATTGCCTGTATGCAGAAAAGAAAAATATAAGAGGAAAAATAGCAAAAAGCAAAAAAAAAGAGAAAGAAAAGCAGAGTTTGTATACAAACGTTGCGAAGAAGGAGAAACCTCTGATGCGAACTCACAACTCCAACTCTGATCTTTTTCCAAGGAGCAGCTGGACGGAGCCACAATCCATCCATCCACTCCATGCTCCACACCCACCAGCACCGTCACTCGGCAGCCTGCATTCCTGGCATCGGAGGGACCTCCATTGCTCAAGCGAAACCTCCAGTGGAAGTTCTCTCCAGGAACCAACTGAGAAGGACCATCGGTGATGCTCGGAGTGAGAGCCGTCACCGCCGCTCCCGTAGTGAACGTACCGCTTGCCGTGGCTTCAGTCGTGAACCCCTCAAAAAGATACCAGGTGCCCAAAGCGGCGGAGGTGGAGAGCTCTTGTTGGATCTCGCTGGCAGGAACGTTGAAGGTGGATCGAAAAACCCCGTCAGGCACGGAGGAGAACCCAGCGAATCGGGTAAACGTCCCACCCCACAACGCTAAAAGTCCCACCCCTTCGGTAAACGTCCCACCCCTCAGGTAATTTACCCACCCTAATATGTATTTATAACAACCTATTATTTTTGTGCTATTTTGCCACCAAAGCGTGCGCTGGCCATTATTTTAGAGAGTGGAGAAAAGGGATCAGAAAAATCAAAAATTTATTTTTTAGGGGGCTTTTTTTTTTCGTTTTGTTCTTTTGGCCAGTCTTTTCTTTGTCACGCTGGGCACCTTTTCTTCGTTCTGTTCTTTTTTTTTGAGGAGAGAGGAGCTTCACGACCTGTGTTTTCTGGTACCGTGGGTTGGGCTTCAGTTGTCGTTTTGGAGAGAGAGGCTTCCTTTTGTCCACTCGGGGATCCTGGTAGTTCACCACGGGTGCGACGCCATAGATCTCTTCCGTTTTACAGTTCTTTTGCCATTGAGAGGTACGCTTTGCTTTGCACTCTTCAAAAATGACAAAAATCAACTTCAGAAAAAGAATCTGCTTGATACAAAAAGTGACAAACATACCACTTTGCGTTTTTGTTTTTTGATTTTGTTGTTTTTTTGGTGCAGCCGCCGCCACCGCCGCTGCCTTTTTATTTGTTGTTTCAGGTTTTGTTAAATTTGATTGAAAGGTACGTTCGGTTTCTGGTGTTTGTGTGAGGTGTTAGCTAAAAGTAGGAAAGGAGGGAGAGATTTTGTTTAAAAAAAAGAGATACTAACTTAATTCAAGCAAACATTCTTCTGTGAGTCGCAGGTTGGTTGCTACTTTCGGCCGCTTTGTTGTATTGCGCGGCCTCCCAGGTGATGACTTCCCTGTAGCATATGCGATTGCTTGTTCTGCTTCTTCCTTGCTAGAGTACTCGATTTTTGGCTCCACTGGATGTTGATGCTTTGTTCCTTGATTTTTGTTTGCATTCAGTTTGTCTTTCTCCTTTTCCTTCTCCTCCTCCTTCTCCTCCTTCTCCTCCTTCTCTTCTTTCTTATTGTTGTGTTCTTCTCCTTCAGAAGTTTCTTCCTCAAGATCTCCGCCGTCGTCCTCACCAAGTTCATCCATCGATGGCTCCTCCAACAGTAGCAGCGCCTGCTGTTCCTCGTCCTGTTCATCTCCCTCCTCTCCTTCCCCATCTTCATCATCAAGGGTAACAGGCGCTACACGTTGCTCCAGGGAGTCAGTATCATCTGCTTCAACGATGTCATCTTCAACTATTCTTGCCACTTGTGAGGTGCTGCTGTTGGTGCGTCTTGTTTGTCTTTTCAGCCCAAGCTCTAAAAGGGTCTGATCTGAAAATGTTTTCTGTAGATGAGCAGCAAGTCCAAAAACGTGTTTGCACCTCCTACCATAATACCGAAAGTAAGGACAGGTGCATGAAGGCAATTCTATAGTCACGTCGTACTCATTCCATTTGAAAACGCCGTCAGCAAGCTCTACAAAATGTGCGTTCAATCCTTCTTCTACCTCTTTTTCCTCTCTGTCGTTGTTGTTGTCATCGTTTTTGCTGCCATTCTCTATTTCTTCTTTTTCTTTCTGTTTCTCACTCTGTTGGTGCTGTGCCAGCCGCAATCCCTCTTGATATCTCCTCCAAAGCCGGCAAACCCCAAGGCTTGGGCGTTGCTGTAGTACATCGATGCGGTTGAGCTCCACATTGTAGCGGCGAAACACATTGTCTGCTAGCGTTAAGACCAAGTTGTGATCCCCTTTGGTGCCTTTGCAGTGGAAATCACGAAGAATGCTACGAAAGATCGTCTCTGTTGCATTGTTGGTATTCCACAAGCCCTCTCGGTACCCAGGACGATCAATGCTTTTCCACGTTGATGCCCATGGAGGAGAAAGCCAGTTCTTGTCAAAGTACTGCCAAAAACGGGTAATCCTCTTTTTTTGGCAATAGTTCTTCAACACTTTTGTTGCTTCTTCCTCTGCATCTTCTGTCATGGCATGTTGCAGTCTTTTTAACAAACCCAATACACTTCCATCATCCTTCCCTTGTTGTTTGGTATTATTGTTAGTTTCTACTTGTATGAGCAACAACGAGAGGGAGAGAGCAGATGCATGAAAGAGAGAGAACAAACCATACTGCGCAACTTTTTTTCTCCACAGTTGTTGTGCATGAAAGTCACACAACACCACCTGAAAGCCAGCACTTGTCGCCCCGTTACGCTCCACCTTGTCTTTGTCGATCATTACGAAGGGTTGCCACGTAGGTTTTGGGGAGTAGATCGTTGTCGTCTGTGTCTCAAAAAAGTGACGAACAGACGAAAGGAAAAAGCGCACAACTGCTGCGCGTTCCTTGCTAGCAACAGCGAAGGCAACAGGCCAGCTCCGTCCCAAGTCATCTTGCACCACCAGTGCCCAAACGGGGTGATGTGACTTGGATAGCTTGTAGATGCTGTCCAGGCCGACTACATCCTTACCCCATCGCTGAAGCACAGTGACTGCATAAGGCGCGATCAGAAAAATCATCCATGGCCGCCGGGCCGCCGTGCGATCAAGGATGTACGTTTCACGGCTCTCCAAAGGTGGGAAAAGGATAGTAGAAGCCAGTTCTGGCCGATTCAAGGCCTCTTGGAGGGCTTCTGCTCTGGTTTGCCCTTTCTTGCCGATTCGCAGTTTTTTCCTTCCGTTGTGGATTACAGTGGCAATCTCCTGCACAGTGGGTACATCCCGAGCATCCTTGACCAGCTCACAAGCGCCCCCCACCAACATTCGTTGCAGCTCGTGCGCCGTCATTGCTCCTCCTCTCCCATTCATTCCGTCTTCTTTTGTTCCTTGCCCATCCATCTGGCGGAGCCACTGCCGAAGCGCAGGTGTCATAGGCAAAGCGGAAGGCGCGCAAAACCCAGGTCCGTGGCTTTGGGCTTCCTTCTGGATGTAGATGTAGGCCGTGTTTAGCTCATCTCTAAACACCACCCAACGGCTTTGTACTTCACAGTCCTTTAGTTTTTTGTTCTTCTTTCCTCTTGCAGGAGGAGCACAGGCAAAGCCGCCAGAGCAGTGAAGATTCTCGCTGAGTGCAACCTCAAGGCCCCCATTCTTCACCTTCTTGACTTTAGGCGCCACCAACACTTTCACTCCTTCAAGGGTGGTCCGCGGATTACTAAGCACCTTCACTCCTGTTCGCTTTGTAAGCCCACGAGTTGATCTCCATTGGACTCGATAAAAGGTCGGAGCATCCTCTCCACCATTGTACAACCGTGAAAGCTGCTGCAATGGAACCTTTCGTTAAAAAATCCACCCGTAAATCTCGGCAAATCTTTTTTTCTTCGCTTCCATAATGAGAAAAAAAAAAAGGAAAAAACAAAAAGCCAAACAAACAAAAAAGGTGTGTGATGGTTGTGTGTAGCTGTTTCTAGTTGAAAGAAAAAAGTTAAAGAAGAAGACCTTGTTACAACCCAAGAAAAAGTAACGGTAACGTTATTGAAAAAAAAGGCGGGAACAAAAAGAAAAGTATGGCGGGCAAGAATGGTGAGAGGAATAACCGTTGACCAAGGATACAGCATGCTTTCAATTCCTGACAGTTTCTTTTACAACGGTTATTCCTCTCGCCAAGCAAAGAGAAACACAGTAGCAATGTAACGATAGAGTTACTCATAATTCATGTCACCCTAATAGGTTGGGACTTTTACCTGAGGGGTGGAATTTTTATCGGTGGGGTGGGAAGTTTATGGTCGTGGGGTGGGATATCTACCATTTTTGCGAGAACCCAGGATAATCGTTGAAAGGCGTGCGACAGGGCCAGTTAACACAAAATAGAAAGTTCTCCGAGTCGGTGCATGGGCATTGAGACCACCCAGGAGAGTTAGAGGTTGCTGTATGTGTGTGTGGGTTATATTCGCTGTGGTGAAGCGGAGGAAAAGAAAAGTAGATAAAAGAAGAAAGGTAGGAAGAAGCAAGAATAAGAGCCAGAATAAGGAAAAAGAAGGAAGTACATCATGAAGAGCTCAAAAAACATACTTGACAAAGTGTTACCATTGGCCGTAACGTTGAGCCAGATAAGGCCTAAGCTGGGGCGCACGGCCTGATCCACTACCTCATAGACCAGCTCGGCCTGCGTTCCAGGCGTTGGGTTGGTTGGGCTTATGGACTGGAAGGTGAAAGCGGCGTCCACAATCACCACGAGACCGCCATACAGCACGAAGAAGAAGAAGCAGAGGAGAATGTAGAAGAAGCATAGAGTTCTCATTTACATTGCGTGCAACGCAGCAAGAAGGAAAGCAGCTGGTTGTGTTTTGATAGTCGCACTTGTTCTATGCCTTACGTCTCGTTGTAGTTGCAGGAATCCAAACTTGGTGGCACCGGTACGGAACGTCGATGCGCATTTACGGAGTTGGAGCTCCAAGAAGCATTCTAATACGCCGGAGATTGCATAGCATGAATCTCCATGTATCTCGCTTCTTTCCTTCCGGCCCCAACGAATAGAAGACATCCAATTTACGTACAACGACAACAACAACAACGAAAAAAGATAGCGTACGGTAACGGATGCAGGCACCTGCTTGTGGGCCGCTCACTGGATAGTGCTGAAATGGGCCAGAGCGTGCGGATGTCCTTAGATAGCTGGAGCAGGATCATCCATCTTACAAATGTTATTTTTCTTGACATGGAGGAACAAAGACAGAGAAAACGTAAGCAGAGAGGAGAAGGAGCAGAGAGGGAAATAGGTTTTTGGAAGAATGTTCAAACAAAAGCAAGGGTGATGTCCATGCCACAGCTGATACCAATGCAGCGCTTGCCATTTGGCAATTGCAAGAGTCTAGGTTCCATCTCGTTGCGGGCTTCAGGAAAACCAAGCGTTCCATGCTAGTTTTGTTTTTTGTTCGTATGTTGATTTTGTTGTGCGAGAGAGAGAGAGAGAGAGAAGAGAGAGAGAGAGAGAGAGAGAGAGAACGG
This sequence comes from Balamuthia mandrillaris, assembly GCA_031835245.1. Lineage (NCBI taxonomy): Eukaryota > Discosea > Longamoebia > Balamuthiidae > Balamuthia > Balamuthia mandrillaris. Next base: position 12,887 of record JAVKOQ010000134.1, on the reverse strand, counting down.
CGCGCCGTCTCATTGTAAATAACAATTACGTACCTGACCAAAGCCCCAAGTGTAAACATTTCCATCCTCTACGTATCACTTGTTAGTAAATAGTACCAACAAAACAGACAACATCCAAGCGCCCCAAACCAGGCAATAGACAAACCTGTTCGAACAGCAGCATGATCAGTGCCACAGGACACCTCACACGCCTGTTTCTCTTTGTCAAACAAAGGAATACGGCGTGGCCGCAGTATATCTTCTTTGACATCTCCCAAACCCGACTTGTCGTCTTTAACGCTTCCCCACACGTAAACTTGTTTATTGAGAAGAAATAAGAAAGAAGAAGAACGAAAGAAAATGAAGCAAAGAGAAGACAAACCTTCTCTTGAATCGCGAGTAAGTGCCAGCGAATAAGAACCGCCACAAGAGACCATGGCCACGGGCTGGTCAGCAAGGGCTTCAACTAATCGTGGAAGTATGACGCTCTCTTCCTTCGTCCCAATCCCGCATTGGCCATGCAAGTTGCTGCCCCATGCATACACTTTTGTTTTAAACAAAGCGAAGAAACATAAAGTGGTGAGATGGTGTATTTAGTAAAGAGGACAAAAAAATGAGAAAAGTAGACGGATGAGGAAAAGAGAGAAGTACCTTTGGATCCAACTAACATCAGGCTATGTCCCCAACTGCATGAAGTCGAAACATGTAACATTCGCGCTTAGGCCGGACATAAATACAACAACGACATCAAGAAAGAGTTATCATACCCACAAGCGATATGTTGTAGGTCTCCCGCTTCCTCCATGATAGCCGACAGCTTCTCCATCAACTTTGGACGGAACACATCCTCCGGGGATGTTGATGATGACACATCAAGCTTCTTCCTATTCCCAAAGCCAAACACGCCTTCCTCGGTGGCAACTATGCTAAAATCATCTCCTGCTGCCATTCCTTTGATCCGTTTGCCGCGAAGGGCCTCCACTTCAGTCGGTTGGAGTGTGTCCTCCGTTATGCTGAGCCCGGTTTGGCCTCTCATCCCTCTTCCACAGCTGTACACTCTGTCGTCTTTGTGCAAGGAACACGAGGACAAAGACGGAAGAAGAAGACGAAGAAGAAGAACAAGAGCAGTTAGAGAGGCGAAAAGAAGGAAGAAGAAGAAGAAGAACAAGAAGAAGAAGAACAAGAAGAAGAACAAGAAGAACAAGAACAAGAACGAGAGCAAACGCAAGAAACAAACCAGAAGCAAATAAGGCATGATTGCGACCAAGAGCGATGGTGCGAAGGCGTCCTCTCTCCTTGACGGGCCAGCGCCAAGAGGAGGCCTCTCCCCAAAACCGCTTTTGGCGGTCCCCAAGGCCCAGTTGTCCTCTGTCGTTGTTGCCCCAACTTACCACCTCTAAAAGAAATATTCAGCAGCAGCAGCATAAGAAAAAGAAGAAGAAGAAGAAGAAGAAGAAGAAGAAGAAGAAGAAGAAGAAGAAGAAGAAGAAGAAGAAGAAGAAGAAGAACAAGAAGAAGAACAAGAACAAGAAGAAGAACAAGAACAAGAAGAACAAGAAGAAGAACAAGAATGAAGAAGAAGAAGAAGAAGAAGAAGAAGAAGAAGAACAAGAATGAAGAAGAAGAACCAAGAAAGAGAGGGAGAAGGAGAAGGAAAAAGAGGAGAAAAGAACCTTGCTCAGTGCCGTCCTCGTTCTCGTAGACCACCACCATAAAGTCTCCTTGTGATAATTGCACGCTCTTGTTACTCCTACCGAACAGATAGCTCGCTCTCTTGCAAGCAGAAGAAGAAGAAGAAGAAGTCGAGGTTGTCAAGCGAGGCGATGGCAGGTCAAAACATCGCGGCGTGGCGTCCATCACGCCTGGCTGCTCCAATCCCATGCCCCACGCGTAGACCTCCTTCTTCGCAGTGGCTGCCGCGGAAAACTGCCGTCGCCTTGTGGGCAGAGCAAAGGAGCAGCGCAAACCGCTGGCTGCATGCGCCGTTCCTCTTCGCAACATCTTTTTTTTTTCTTTCTTTTTTTTTTAGCTTTTTGATGCTCACAGCTAGAGTCGAACCGGCGGCCGGTTCGATTAAAAAATCGATTTCATTCAAAAAATATCGGATTTTCTTGTCATTTCCGAAATATGGAAATTATTTTCGCAAAGATTGAAAGTTGATATTATAACACGAAAATTGAGAATTGTTCGAAAAATATTACAGATTATCCTAGTTTTTTTTTTTTTTTTTGTTTTAAAAGGAATGAAGAACAAAAGAGAGCTCAAGTCCATCGACTCCGTCTACGACCGGCTGGTGATGGTGGTGGCTCTGTGGAGAGTGATGGCTTCTCGTCCAGGCATTGGTGGTGCCATAGCATTTGCTTTGGCTGGGGCGTTGTGCTTCCATCCAAGTTGTGTTTCTCGCTCATCCACCAAATCTTAAACTCGAATAACGTTTCACCATCTTTTTTTTTTTTTTTTTTTTTGTTATAAAAGAAGAAAGAAAGAAACAACATTAAAGACACGATAAGAGAGAAAGAAAGAAAGAAAGAAACGACATTAAAGACATGATAAGAGAGAAAGAAAGGACGCAGACCTTTATGCCGTTGGTTCCATTCACGACAAATAAAGCGACCAAAGGCCAGCCTTATCTTGTCATGAGCCACGTGACTGTTCAGCTGCTCATAAAACTTGTACCAACGATGACTCCTGTAAGTGGGCGCAAAGGGGGAAGGCTTGGACCAATCGCCCAAGGGATTGCCTTGCCACCGTTGCATGCCTTCGTTTCGGTGAAGCTCTATGGTGGATCCATTTACGAGCCATGCCTGTTGTTTGGTAGGAAAGGACGAGAGAAAGAACATGACAGAAGGAAGAAGGGAGTAGGAGAGAGAGAGAGAGAGAGAGAGAGAGAGAGAGAGAAGATTAGAAA
>JAVKOQ010000134.1:0-5000 GCA_031835245.1 Balamuthia mandrillaris | reverse complement strand
GCTTTGTTGGAGCTATCTTCTTCTTTTGGTGATGGAGGAAGAAGAGAACAGAGTCGTGGCAATAACAACTTTAACAACAAGAAGAAACGAAAAGGAAGAGGTGCACCGGTTTCCGCTTATTCTTCGGTTGGGTGTCTCATCGTTAAGTCGTTGTTCTCTTTTCCTTTCAACTACGTCAATGTTGTTATCAACAGGTAACTCTGCATTCTTTGCTCTCTTTTCCCTGTCCTTTTCAATGTTCTTACTTGCTTTCTTTCTTAGTTTCGCGAAACTAGATAAGGAGTATTTGTTGGCGATGGCGAAAGACGTTATAGGCAGCAGAGTGGTAGAAGCCTTCTTGGTTGAAACAAGTTCCGCTCCTCCAAAGAAAAAACTTCAAGTTGCTGAAGCTTTTGCTGGCTATTTTGCTGAGGTAATTTCCTTCTCTCTCTCTCTCTTTTTTTTTTTTTTTTGTCTCTCTCTCTTCCTCGTTCGCTCTCCCTTTGTGCTTTGTTCCTTGCTGTTCTTTTCTTGTTTTCAAGCGCTAATATGAGTGTACTCTTTCTGTTATACTTAAGCTTGCTGCCCACAAATACGGAAGCCACATTGTGGACAGTTGTTACAGAAACACGACGGTTGAAATCAAGGTACAATTCCTCTTTCTTCTTCACGTTCTTCCGTACTCCTTCTTTAACTCTTTTTGTTCATCCTTGTTTAAAGGAAATGATCGCAAAAGAATTGCTGGCAGCAGAGAAAGAACTCGACAAAGAGCATTACGGCCGCATGGTGCTGTACAACTGCAAGATCGGACAGTACAAATTGAAACAGGATGTTTGGTTGCAGAACGTTGCTGCCAGCCAACGCAAACGACAAATGTTTGCCGACATCTTGACGGAAGCCGCTGAGGCAGAAGCGGAAGCAACGGCAAAAGCAGAAGAGGAAAAGGAGCAAAACTCGAAAGCGAGCGCAGTGAAAGAAAAAAGTACTCTCTCTTTTCTGTTCTCTTCTCATCTCGCTGTTCAATTTTCAATGCTTCACTCGTTCTCTTCTTCCCCTCTCCTTCCTCTCTTTCTCTTCTTCCTTTCTATCTTCTTTGCTTATGTTCTCTGTTTGCTTCTCTCTTCTCTTCATCAGCCAAAAACCAAACAAAAGAGAAAAAAGCAACAAAGAAGAAACCAGCTGCAGATGACATGATGAGCGTGCTCGGCTTCAGCCACAAAGAAAAGGCCTCCTCCAATGGACGAGACGAGAAGAAAAGAAAACGAAAGCGAGCTGCCGCGGATGAACAAGAAGAAGAAGAGGACGACCAAGAGTCGCTCAACTTTATAATGGACGCTATAGCAGCCACGAAACAAACCACAAGCGAGAAGGACGCGACAAACGAGGCTAAAAAGAAGCAGAAAAAGAAGCCAAAGAAACCAACAAAGAAACAGAAAAAAGCAAAAGCACAACAATAAACTTACCACAACGGTTGGCTTTAAGAAAAACTCAGCATTCTTTTTTTTTTTCCTTTTGCTTTCTTGTCACTTGGGTGCAAACGAAACCAAAAACAAAAAAAAAAATCATCACCTGCGAGAGTCGAACCGCGCGGGTTCAGATCGTTGCGCTTCGGAGGCGGAAAATTACCCAGCGGGTCAGGCGGTCCCAAGCAGGACAGATCGCCACGCATTCCCGCCACCGACCACTCCCCCCTTTCGGAAAAGCGAAAAAAGAAGAAAGTCGAACGAAGTTTGCTCTCTCTTCTCTCTCTCTTCTCTCGTGCTCCCCTCTGTATCAACGGTAACCGACCACCAGTTCCATGCGGAAGGAATAAGCAGATTATTATCATTATTTTTATTTCTGTAGTGTGGTGCAAGTGCAGCCCCGTAGCCATCCCTCTCATTTTTATATTTAAAAAAAAAGAATTGTTGAATCTGAAGAGAGAGAGAGAGAGAGAGAAAAGTAGAAATGCAAAGCGAACGGAGCAAGGCACAAAGGCGCAAGGCGGAGGAGGCGCGTCAGAAGCGCATGCAGGAGCAGCGGGAGAGGATGGAGCAGCGACAAAAGGCCGCTCGCGACCAGTACCTCAGCGACATGGCCCGCAAGGTGGCGCACTACCGAGCGGACGTCCAGCAGGAGGTCCTTGCCAGACGACCCGACTGGGTGCCCGACTCCAAGGCTCCCCATTGCATGGCCTGTTCTGCCAAGTTTGTGCCCGTCTTTCGTCGGGTACTCTTTCCTTACCCGTTGTTGCTCCTAGACCCATCTCCCTTTCTCATCTCTTCTCTGCTCACTTGCAAAAAAAATAAACAAAAGAGGCATCACTGTCGATCCTGTGGCAGAGTGTTGTGCAAGCAGTGTTGCTCCAACTGGAAGGTGCTGCCCGAGCTCGGCTACTTTGCCACCCCGGTGCGCAGCTGCAACGACTGCCACAGACAAAGGGAGGGCACCCCGGGCTCGGCCTCTGTCTCCACCCAACCAGCGCTGCAACAGCTGGCACAGAGCACTGGCGGTGCCCCAACAGCAACCTCCAAAAAGGAGACTGCTGCTGCTGATTCTTCTTCTTCTGCTTCCTCTTCTGCTTCCTCTTCTTCATCTTCACGGGCCAATGCCAATAGCAACAGCAGCAATAACAAAGGGAAGGGAAAGGAGGAACACCATGAGGAAGATACCGGCGCTGGTATGAGGATGCAAGTGGTAGCGGCCAACTCCGAGGAGCAGAACTTTTCATCCTCCTCTGCCACGGAAGGAGAAGAAGAAAAGTTGGGTTGAGGAACCGAATATTTTCTGGAAAATAAGGAGAGAGAGGAGAGAGAGAAGAGAGACGAGAGACGAGAAGATGAAGAAGGAATGCATGCGGGTAAGCAACCTAACAAGCTCGCTGTTAACAAGAACAAAACAATAGCTGTTAGCATTAAATGTACTTCAATACCATTTTCCATTGCTTCTCTCCTCTCCTCCTCTTCTCTACCTTAGCCAGGAGGCCAGTTCATCTGCCTACCACCCAACACGTGAATGTGCAACCAACGAACGGACTGCTGACCCAACAGACCATCGTTGATGACTACACGATAGCCTGAACGGTGAAGTCCTTGCTTGCGGGCTTGTTCCTTTGCCACATGCAGCAGATGACCCAACAATGCTTCGTCCTCATCTTTTGCATCCGACAAACCTTGCAAATAGAAGAGCAGTAGGTTAGAAGAGGAACAGAGAGAAGAAGAACAAGAACAAGAACAAGAACAAGAACAAGAACAAGAACAAGAACAAGAACAAGAACAAGAACAAGAACAAGAACAAGAACAAGAACAAGAACAAAAAGGAGAAGAGAAGGAAAGAACGAAAGAAGAGGAAAGAAGCAAGCAAAACGAGGAGAAATCAAATAGAAGAGGAACGGTAAGTAAAACAGAAGGCATACTAGCAATGGGCTTTTTAGGGATCACCAGAAAGTGGAGTGGGGCCTTGGGGGCGATGTCCAAGAAGGCCATGCACCGGTCATCCTCGTAGAGAATATCTGCGTTCACCTCTTTGGCCAGTATCTTGGCAAACACTGTCTCATGTGGTTCTAGCTTCAGCTGGGCGTGAGAGAGAGAGAGAGAGAGAGAATGAGTTTTTGTTGGTTTGAGCCAAACGAAAAAGAGTGAGTGTTGTTTTGTTTTTACAGCTGCTTTGGTGGCAGCAGCCTTGCTGCCTTCCTTGTCATTGCTCCACAACGACCGGGTGCTGCTGAAAGAACGTAGCGGCAGGAGCAAAGGTGCATCCGACCGACGACGGCAAGCCCTCAACGCAAACGTGCTGGTGGTGGTTGTTGAGGCAGCTCTACTGCTACTATGCCGGAGTGCCGAAAGACGTTGGGGTGATGAGGACGCCACGGAAGAGACCTCCCACAGGCCTTGCCAAGTGCCTGGTCCTCCACAACGCAAAGCGCTTCTTTGGAGCATCTCTCTGCTGTTTCTTTCTTTTATGTGGTGATCGGATCTTTTTGAGGGTTTTGATTTTTGATTGATGTTCCAAATTTTTGTCGACGAAGTGATCTCATATCTTTCGATTTTCGGTTCGTGATTTGAAAGGTCATGTGATCGTTTGATAAACCAACAAAAAATCAAAGTTCATTATCGATCGAGATCGTAATGATAAGGATTACAGCACAAACTGAGGAGATTTTGAGCACCGCAACAATTAACAAAAAAAAAGAAAAAGAAAAGAGAAAGATGGATTTGCTGCAACGGCCGAGCCATGTCATCACGGACGTTACCGATGACACCCTGCAAGACCCTCTCATCGAACGTATTTTACAGAGAGTGCGTATTGCTCTCCTGTAGGTGCACTTTTTTTTTTTTTTTTTGTAAAGCTTATTGTGCCAATTCTTCTCATAAAAAAAGGCGTTTGTGCTCTCTGGAATCTCTGGCAGCGAAGTGCTGGTGTTGGTCTATGTCCGGGGAAGCCTTCGCTGCTTTGCCTCTCGCAAGCTGAAACCCATGTTGGATGACAAGGGAGGACGCACTATGATCGGCACTCTGCTCGTCAAGAAAGAAGAGAACAAGGAGGACAAAGACAAAGGCGACGTCGTCGAGCAAACAACAACCACAGAACAAAAAAAGGAAGAGGGAGAGAAGGAACCAGAACTATCCGCAGAGGAAAGGGAGAAGTTTGAGAAACACAGAGAGAAACTGCTGGAAGGCTTCGAGGAGGAGGACCTGGAGAAAGTCTCCTTCATCCAACAGCCCGACCAGAGAGAAAAGGAGTTCAAGGCTCGCCTGGCCGCCCTGATGCAAAAGCTGAGGGACATCTCCGTCCAGTCCTCCCTCCCGGACGCCCTCTACAAGGCCGAGGTCTTGCTGCTGGTCGCCACCCCATCGCACCAGGTGGCCACGATGGCCACCCCGAAGCTCAAGCCCATCATCACCACCGAGCAAGGCAAAAAGCTCATCACCACGCTGCTCAACTCTTCCATCTGATAAAATATCAATAATTATTTTTATCGACCACTTTTTGTCGATTTTTAATCCTTTTTTTCCTCGATTATTCAATTTTTGCCGATTATT